>JARQSV010000705.1:180529-260539 GCA_030142285.1 Calameuta idolon | reverse complement strand
ACCCATTACTGATAATCAATAAATTTTTTGTTATTTTATTTTACCATCAAACCCTGTGTCGCCTACATTCTTAAAGATGCCAGCCCCGAGCTCTTACCTACATCCCACTTCGCACACTCATACGGAGCGTACGAAATTGCACTATCGATAAAAGTTACAATATGTGTATATATATATATATATATATATGCATATAATAAAATTATCAGAAAATCTTATTCAACTCTTCAAAGGATGATGCTTACTGTACTTCGAGCACTTGTTGGCAGGAGGGAATGACAACAGCTTAATGGCTGCTTTTCAAGTTGCTTATAGACTGTATAAAAGGAAGCGACCACCGCATAAGTCAAGTAGAGAATAATATTCACTTATGAAAGTTGACAGAGAATGAGTAACGCATCTACCTCGTAACGTTTGTTCTTATTGATAACGAAGTCGCTCTGTTGTGGATGCGCCCGACGACCCTCTGCTCGTGCGGGCTAGTCAGGTTGTAGGATGCCGAGGGGCAGAGAGGACTCCTAGTTCCCTATGACCGTGAAAGTGTTATCCCCATTTTCATGGCATTTTTTCTAGTGGAGTGAGAGAGAGAGAGAGAATGAATGAATGAACGAATGAATCTTTATTGTGCTTTAGAGTGATTTTTTTTAAGTACAGACTTAAAGTTTAAAAAATAATTTCTCGTAAAAGTTAAGTTTAACAAGTAATTTTGACAGCGAAGAAACGGGAAGAGGATACTGGCAAGAAGATCGCTGGTGTCCGTGTAGATTTCACAATTTAGTTATCCATAAGCAGTTGAGAGCTGATTTGTTTATTTATGTAGGAGGTACAGGTAGAACCTCGATTTAAAAGAGGAGATGGTTGAGACAGATCTTACTGCACTATGTAGGGAGTTCCAAAAATAGATTGCTGAGAGGCGAAAAGATTGTTCAATAGATTTCTAATCTACATTTTGGTATGACCGTATCTACATATATAGATATACATATCTACATATATATATCTATATATATACATATATAGATATACTGTCACCGTGATGTTATTTTTAGCTATTTTAATTTTTCATAGTAGGGTGTGATGTGTTTCCACATTTTAACATTGAATATGAGGCGAATTGCTGCGCTAAGAGCTCCTTGAAGCTTTTGTTCTTGCCCTCCTGTCACATCAAGTGCAACCAAGCAGCAATAGTCTATTACAGGTTGAACGAGCGCTTATACTAGGGTGCTACGGATTAAGGAAGGTACAAGGTTACGTCTTAATTTCAATTGATGCACTGTATCATCAAATTTCCAAAAGGTATTTGTTGTCTGGTTATTTCACGAAAACTCATAAGTAACGGTGATAGGACCAAGAATTTTTATCTCCTGTTCATAAGGAATTTCGATTTGGTCTACAAACACTTTCGGGACATTTTCAAATTGAATTTGATCTAGGTGCCGAGCAGTTCCATGGACAATATATTTAGTTTTATCAAAATTCGGGAACAGTCCATTTCAAGTTGCCCGTAATCTGATTCTACAGATGTCATTCTACAGTATAGTTCTTGTATCCCCTCGCATAAGTTACGAGAGTCACAAGATTGGTATGTCTGAAGATGATCAGCAAAATAATTGTAGTTAAAATATTGAAGGATAGAATGAAAATCAGTTAAGAGAAAAAGAGAGAAGGAGTGGAATAACTTATCATAGCACATCGCGTCCACCCGCCACGCTCAATTTACCTTTGTCGTTCATAAACGCTCTTTTTAATTATGGCCCGTTACGCATAATTTACATTCATTATCTCTAATGGCGGGCTATTAGAAAGGACGCGCGTAATAGTCGGCGATACAGCTAATATTATCTCGGCGTCTCTTTGGTTTCAAAGAGACTCCCACCTTTTTCTCCGACGTTATATTCCCTTGAATGAATCGCCACGTCGTAGCCGAATGAATGGACTGCCTACTACGTATATAGACTACGGTTATCCGTGCAGCTGAACGCAGTCGGAATAAAAGAGAATTAACGAAGTATTTCAGTGAACATGTAGACGCTCAATTCCGTTGGTTGCTGCGAGTTTGTCTGACGTGATCGATACTTGATTTGACGTCGGTGCATATATAATGAAATTTACTCTGTAAGAGAAGAAGAGAAGACTTTCCGGTGAAAACGAGCGAGTGACATAACGGATTTAGCAGCTTGCCTAGGCAGAATTACGACTGCCTTTACATTATTCACGCGGCCATTATCGCTCCCCGTGTACGAATATCTCCGAACGCCCGTCAGCTTGTCACTTAGTATCGTAAGAAATAATATTTCGGTCCGCGTTTACAGCGTATATTTATTTTTACGGCATCTTCCCAGATCCTCCATAGCGTAGCACAAGTGTCAGACTGAATAATACATGTCGCCTGCAGGGTATATACTGCTTGACACAACCCACCATGTTCTGCCATAGTCCCTTCTAGCCATGGCTGTACTGTACGTGCTGCATATGCGTGCACATGTGAGTTAGCGTGTATAACTCTATAGATATACTCGTATGTGACATGTCATTTCGAAGGGTCAACTCTTTAAGGCATACAGTGTATAAGAGTCCCCTTGTAACTTGCCTCAAATGACGACCTTAGTAATTCTGATATACCGAATTCGATAACACTCGAGGGTACAGAGTTTTGAGTTTCTTCTATTGTTTCGAGGTTCAACTCTTCAAGGTCGTCTTTTGTGAATATTTCAATGGAAACGCTCCAAGTACTTGCCGAGGGGAAGTCGAGGCGATCCCGACTACCAAGTGGCAAGTAGGAAGTTTCGCGTCGATGGGGATCATCTTGGCTCGCGTCTACGGAATTTTCCGACGTCGTAGTGTTAACGCGTCGACTGACGTGTCTTTTTGTTCGAGACGTTAAACTCCGTCGCGGTACTGGATTAGAGATGCAGCCAGCGCTTTGGGAGCTTTTCACGCGATTAATGGATCCCGGAGAGAAATCAAGCGGATTCAACGTGTTACAGAAGTGCTGGAGGCTTTGGCTCTTTCTCTTCCTACGCTTTGGAGGAATCGCGAGTTTGCCTTCCCTTTCTCTGTGTACAGGTACGTACTTTGAATGAGGCGTCGCGACGCCGCGAGATGCTCACGAAATCCCATGGTGTTCGCGGTTAGCCAAGTCGATGTGGACTGAAAAATCGCAAAAGTTAGAAACATTAGGATGAGAAATGGCCCTTTATCCTGGTGGTCTCGTCGTGCTTGGTAAAACGCCGTAACAGGGTTAGCCGCGCTATGAATAAATTTAGCGCCCTCGAAAAATTATAAGGCTGTAATAATATGTGAAATAAAACAGTTACCTTCTACCCCCCTTCAGTCAAGCACCTTTATTCGTCCTGGCTTCTCTCTCTGCCCCCCGCTTATTTCCATGGTACCAACGTTGGCCTCCCTATTCGCATAAAGGGACAAACTTTTCAAAACATTCCCAACGAATTTACTCCACGCGGAAATTTCATTCGACTCTCCCACCCTGTATATCCGGTCTTGTAGGGCAATAAGGTCGCGCTTGGATTTGGAAATTGTCGTCATTAATTTCTGTCGAAGCTTCTGCGTCTTGATTGCGTTTAGGTGGGCATGAATAAAAATTCTTTAATTCCGAGCACCAAACGTCGGGACGTCCATGTATCGCGGACCGAATATTCCGCAGGGTACAAATCGCAAGGAACGCATCGTCGCGGCCGTCGGGCAGCGTCTGGTAATTTGCAATCTCCAGTTATATGACAAAGGGCGACTAACTTTCTCGTGAATGTATCTTAATAGACATTTCTGTTTTCACGAAGGCAATAGGTCGACGCCATTATTGCTCTGTGCAGACGACACGACTCGGAGATTAATATTGGAAACTCATAATTAGTTTAATTAGTCGCTCCATTGTGTGCCATTTCGCGTTATGACGGCTCTTATGTTGCGACCGTGAAATCAGCGAATTGGCATTGACGGTTTTCAAATTCTCGTACGACCACATGTCACGTACAATATATTATGAATTACATACAATTCAACACTCGTCTTTACAATTTTCGCGATAATTATTATTAACAATAATACCAAAGTTTCATTGGTTATCTTAAATAAAAAAATAATCATAAATAGATCAAATATTATATCAATCCATTCTTTCATCTCCCAACTGCCACTCATTTCGGAGTAACATTATGAACACCTAGAAGCAAAACATTATCAACGATATACCTACCTCTTATTAATATTTCCATAGGCATCTAATATTTGACAAATGAAAATCTTTTTATTTCGAGAATCTATTAGGGTGTCCCATAAGTTTCTTTCTATTCTGTATTCACTTCATATTAAAAAAAGGAAAGAAACTTATGGGACACCCTAACATTAGAGGTTTCGTCTGGCTAGCAGAATCGGAGCAAAACGTCGCTCCTATACGTATGCTTTAGCATCCGCGAGCAGGGTTAGAGAGATGGGCGTGAAATAGGTTAACCGCGGAGTTTGACAAGCGAAAAAAGAAATAGAAAGTAGTATGCAGGGGCGGGGAGGGGGGAGGAGGTTGGAGGAGAGGAAGAACAAAAAATATTTCGTTCGAACGGCGTAAATCTGAAATATCGAGGACACCCGGGATGACACGGGTGTAACGTAGTATCTCGCATAACATGTCTGGGAATGGATATAGGTTTGGTTATGCCTTGTATAAGAGTGGTACGTAGGTAAGGTAGGTAACTGCAGGGAGGAGGACGAGGATGAGTACAAGGATGATAGAGGTAGAATGAGACAGAAGAAGGATGAGTGAGTCAGGGCAGTAGGATGATAAGGGGGAGATGCAGCGTGTGCCTTATCACACCGGCAGCTTCAGGAAGAGATATTTATGCCCTATTCTGGGCCGTATATCACAGCCGAATTGACATACATCTTCGTCTCGTCGTGAAGCGTACGAACCACGACTCCTGAAGATACCAGGGTAGGTATCATTCCCTCCCACTAGCTCGGTTACAACCTCGAACACGTAGATGGGAAATATTTCATTACACCTTGATACTTTCGCGTCTGGCATTTACAATCCCCAGGATGCTTGGGGTCCACCAATGTAAAATGTAGGTTTACGTCCTGTCGAAATCCAGGGTAACACTGCTTCTCCTTCTTTCTCCATTTTTATTCCCTCTCTTCCTCTGGCCGAATCGCAAGTTGAATGCCACCTTTAACCCCTACTTCACGTTCTCCTGGATCCGGTGAACAAGCTGCACTCCAATTCCTGCAACGCGAAGTGCCCCACGATCTACGGCCGAGTGGCCGTGAGAAATGAGCCGGGCATACGGCCCACCCGGGTGGGTAGACTTTCCACGCCATGCTTCTAAAGAACGTGACCAGTTCGAGGGCTTTATAAATCTCACGTCAATATCGGGCTGACTATCTGGGATAGATGTCTCTAGCTCTTCTACCGTGTCGTTTGTATTCTTCAGGATTTCTCTCAAACGACGGGTTAGGTTAGGTAAGGTATAATGGCTCGACTCCACTTAACGCTGTACATTTTACAACGGTACAGTTATTTCTTTTCAATTCCTCCTCACCTGAATTCTTGTAAGCAATGTCCTCCTGTTCCCTTGAGAAATGCTCGAGTAAAATACTTAAAGAAAGTCGCGGAAACGCGAACAAAATGAATCTTCTCGGGCGGAATGTGATATGAAAATTTCAGAATCATTCAAGGCAACTGAGAATTAAGTATGTACGTATATGTATATGTATACTATGAGTACTCGTTAAGCTCTTGCGCTTATCGTTATCAAGAATCTTTAGTGGAATTTTATTAAACGACGAGTTTTTATTTCGGTATCGAAGGAAACAATTTTACCTTCAGCTATCTCGTCTAGGACTTCATTTCGGTACGATCGATTTTCCGAAATTCCATGCGACAACATGGTGGCAAAAGGGAAGCACTAGGGGTACCTTAGAACCCAGTGGACAGTGACTAATGAAATATGAGAAACAAAACAATTTGGTGGAAAGCCGCCCTGAATTTCGTGAAACTACTTCCCCCCCCATTCCCCATACACACACTCCTCTTGTATATAGAACGTAACTACAGAATAGGGGAAACTTCCCGGCAAATAGTTGAATCTGGAGTGATATATCGTTCAGTGCGATATATAACATGCATATACGTATATACGTATATACATATATATACGTATGACCACCGTACATACTATGGTACTAGCAATATACGTTAAATACACGTTGCACGTAGGTACATCGGCTTAGGTGGTAATGTAGAATATACCAATGGACTGGGTAGTAGATCACTTGGTGTCCCCTTTTGGTAACCAATGCATTCCTTAGGATGAAGGACTGCGAAAGCTCGGCATAATTTAACCCGGTAACGTTAATACGCAGTGATAGTGTGATTAACAAGCGTTGCCCTCTGCCTCCAGGAAGAATTAATTTCACCTGAAGCTGAGGTTGACGTGCCGTTATTTTTCGCAGTGGTATATATATCTTATGGAAACCTGAATACTGATTTCGCATTGCGGATTTTTGTCTGTTGGGCGAGGTTGACGATCCTTGGATATAAATGTATATTGCTGTATATGGTGGGCCATAGGTTGGTATCCTCGGCTTGATTATCTTAGCCAGGATGAAATGAGTTTAAAAATTGTCGCATCCGGATGTCAGGATATTAGCTATGTATATGTCGCGGACTCTATATGAGTGAAGTCTGTGAGTCAGAGAGCGAAGAGGGTACAAAGCGAGTGAGAGTGAGTGAGACGGATGAACGAATCAGTTCCTTGTAGCCAATCATTGGGAGGATCCTCCCATTCCCTGTTTAATCGTCTCAGCACAACTTGGGACCCCATATAGCCAATAACGGATACGCCCCTGTTCCGTTACATTCCGTAGATACGTACTGCACGTGGACTCCGGATAAAGATAAGGCCCATCTTTCCCATAAGGTACAATGGTTTACGCGTGCCTTCTCACGATGTCCCAGCTGCGCTCACGAAGTTAGTCCATTTCCGGGCAAGCCGAAAAGACTTTCCAATCTTAGTCGCTTTTCCCCCAAATTCAGCGAAATCTCGAGCATCAATTGGCTCGTTCCCGAATTGATGGAGTTTCCGAACTCTGAGTAGGTATCCCATCTAGCTACCTATACTACCTACGTATCTAACTAGTTCACGTACCTTTTGGAGCGGTGCAAGCTGCTATAGAGAATCTTTTCAAAATAACGCGCGATCGTCTGAACCGTAACGGTTTCTGTGTTTTCCTCATCCCCTATAGTCTATCCATGGTAACCACTTACTCTCTGTTTGTATAGAGTCCGTCTTCCCTATCCTCTGAATCGAGCGTCAGCTCCGGTAACTGGAACACTCTGTGAGGCAGTCTACCGTGTTATACCTTACTTGAATACAGTGTTCACTACGTTCGTTGTGCATCCTTCAGTGCCATACCCATAAAAGGTCCAGGAGGAAACTGCATGGACTCGCATAGGTCAACGTCGAAATAAAGTGACAATTTTGCAGTCGATTTACGCTATTTGTAAGCATTGTGCGTGCCTAATGGCCTCTGTGCACGTAGTTTACGTTTACTGTCATAACGGCCTACGCTCGGATTTTGGATTCAGCTCGGTACGCCTGTTTTCCTGAGTACCGCCACATAGCTTCAGTCCCATACCGTGATATGGTTCGCGTTGAATTAAATAGAATTGTGGATGGCTGTGTCTCATTTTGCGGTACACGACCTCCCATACACAATGCTCCGACTGGATGTACCTATAGCCTAGACCACATCTGTGTACCGCACGCTGGACAGGTCGACGCCACCTCCCTTTGACTGTCCCTTTACACGTTCCAACATTCCGACCTTCCTACACCTACCTGCGCACGTCCTACTTTCACTCAGTCGAACTACCCCTGCTTTCCTGGATGTACACGGTTCAATTGCGTGTTCCTTGTGTCCAGGAAGATCTATCGTATCGTCATTGATTCGAAACAGAAGCGATTTGGCGTGTGTCAGATTGGTAGCAGTTTGAACATCGTTTTATTTTTTCGCTACGTTTACACTTTTTTCACTCATATCACTTCTGATCGTGGGATACGAAAAAACGATTGTTCATCGATTGTCCGTATTCGAATTGCATTATTGGCTTTTTATTAATTTTTTTTTATCATTCTACATGCACATTCAACGTGGAGTACTGCGCTCTGGGACTTTGGGTATTTCTGTATAGCAGAGCGGGAGAGAAGGATAGAGGAGAGAAATAAATGAGTAAGCGAACCATACGAGGATATGCAGTGGGGTGGACATATATATGTGCTAATGAACGAATAACGTGTCAGTTATTTTCTTGCTTTCCTCGAGAGTAATTGAAACGCGTCCTTTCCCGTGCATCTCTCCTAATGGTCGCCGAATGAATTAACCGCACGGCGAATTTCTCCAACGCGACGTAATATTTCCATTCATATTTCCGAGAGCAATTTGTAAGGTAAATTGTGAAATATTGCCGGGCAAGATAGCTCGCTGCACCCCACGGCTGTGAGGATAGTGGTAGCACGGTGTGCCGTTGGATTGCCAAGTAAAGGATTCTCGCGCAGATGTTACCCGGGTAACCGAGAAGTAGTTTGCATATTTAATTGCGACACCACCGTTGTTTTATACTGCACGCTATTACAACCCCTTAAAACCTGCCGAACTAGTCCAAGTGTCAACCTGGGACTCCCCGGCTCTATGATTCTTTCATCTGTACGAAGTCCAAGTTAACCACTCGTGGCAGTCATCTGTACTTCATCAATCTATACTCTTATCATGTTTATCGTGTGCGTTACCCAAAGACGATTTACAACTTCCCCAAAGATCATCCTGAGGTAACTAAGATCATTCAGGACACGTACGATCTCTGTTCACCACCTAAGACATGGCTAAATTATCATCCTTGTTTATTCGACGACTTTCGCAATGTTCTTGAGGTTCTCCTGGTAACCGTTCGACTGAGACTCCACGTGCATGCATGATGATATATAAATGTTTACTTATTGCGATACCTAGTCAGGTATGTAGGTAGGTAGGTAGGTAACTAGGTAGGCAACCTAAACCGTGTTTCATCCTCTCTCCACATTCTCAGCCTTATCGTAGATACCCTAGGGAAAACAACGAATGGATGAAATTGCATTCGTGGTAGCGTCATAGGGCATATGGTGATACTATATGTATATATAATGGTCGAGGCGGAAGTTGCGATAGAGGAAGAGGAATAATTTGGGTCGCGGTATGCCCGACGAAATGAAATGGTAAAAATATCCAGAGGCCTGGAAAGTAATTGCATTTTCGTATGCAACTCCAACCGCACGTGACACTGTGTCATCCGCCGTTGTGCATGCTTTGCTGAGCTGACGTGGCGTGGCGCTGCGCTCACCCGTACGTGAATCCACGCAAAACCCGAAATATACCGGAAACGCAAGGATCCCCAACGGTTCCTGCATTTCGAACGCTTTATGCGCCAATCTACTCTCTCCTTCTCTCTTTTCACGTACATATCTATACATATTGTATGACGCATCTATACCGGAAATTTCTCTCGACCTCCCTTCGTCCGATAGATCCATCCTGTCTAGCCTTCTCCGGTAACGGAGTATCTAAAGGGCAGCGGGCGGAGGGTTGCCATTTTACGCTCAACGAGTAATGCACATTTAATTTCGCAATATGCGATGTATCAGCCCTTTGATGCGTTAACTGAAGTGCTATGAAGTATATATATACGTCATAAAAAATATCATCTAAGGTTGAATATTTAACTTGATATTACGCGAAGAATGTTTTCAAGATACAAAACTGAAATTATTCGTAGTTATTAGGTTCACGGCTAATACAGGTCAATACTTCGTTACTCCAAATTTCACGTTCTTCCATAATATGGCATTAAAAAATGTAGCATTCCATTTATAAACACGACGTTGACTTTGAAATCTCCGAAACGCCTGCACCAATAAGCAAAAGTCATGCATTACACAATGCATCGTTTAAAACCGCACAAATATTATAGATGACATTTTTCCATACGATGCATATCTTACAGGTTATACATGTGTGCAGGTTGCGTGGACCACCCTATATAAATATACTCTATAAATGTACAATTGAGATCTTCTTTCTTTTCGAACATCCTGTATATATACATATATGCAAGTCAAATTTGCTACGTGAGTATGTATTCTCGCATGTATGATCCCCAGGGTACGTCGGCCAGATCGGACAAGGATGTCAGGTGGTTACGTCACGAACCACCAGCTCCCCGTCAATCTGTTTCTGCGATACAAGTTCGTTCAGCTTAAATCGACGAACAAGCTGAAATTCGGGTAGAACATTCGAGCTCGTTATTCCGTTCGAGAAGTGAAGTGAAGTCCCCTTCGTAGGGACAATTTGGAGATTTCTGATATACACAGGTATAGTTAGGACGATGCGTTGCCGTCACTATGACAATTTTGTGAAAACTGTCAAGATAATCTTTAAGACTAATCAATTATTACTCGGTCCTCTCTCCCTCCTCCCTCCTCTCTTATCACCGCAGAACTTCCTCGCAATTAATCTCAGAATCTCTTCTCGAAAGGATCGATTGTCATTAATCCTTGTACGATAGGATGAAAGGAGCCTCAGGAAGATTCTGCAGGAGTTATCCGAAAGAGTGTATAACTGGTATATTGTATTTATTTATACGATAGGTAGTATCCGTTCATGTTCAGTGAGTAGAAGAGGAAGCCGTCCGTCTTCCGTTCCCTCAGGAGAAATCCTCCTCCCTTTATTCTTACTCCCTTCGGCTGAACCGAAGCCCCTTCCTCTCCCATATACCCGGTGTTCAATAATATCTCGCCCAATTTCACTCGAGGTCTCGCACGCTTTGCAAGAAGCGACTACGCGTGCGCCGATGTTCTTCACGTTCTCGATTCCATCCGATTCCAGTCGCCGGGGGCAGCAGGCAATCTGGCATATCAATATTGAAGCTGCATCTCAGTGGATGCAACCCGCATTCGAGATCCTCTCACCTCCTCGCTTCATCCACTTTCTTCTTTATTCCCCCCCCCCCCACACCCTCCATCGCCCTTCCTCTTTTACAATCCTGTTTTATTCTCAGCCACCTCTTTTACTTCATACTCTTTACATCATACCTTATATGCTATACGTAGGACTTTCGTCCTTTACTCGAAGCCCTTCGTACCATCTACTTATTACCTTCTCTATTTTCCACTTCCAATCCTCCAAGGGACCTTCTTATCCTACACAGTACAGATACCAAGCATCTACCAGTGTAACGAGCTTCCATTAACGATACTACGATATACTCTTAGAGAATCTGACGCGAAACTCGCGCGAATCTAATGAGAGGTAAGGGTGGGGGAGCTTCGCGGCGCTTCGATGTGTTCGTGTTGAATTTTAAGCTTCGCATCGAGCGTTTCTATTAATGGCGACAATAGCGTCTCTGATGGGCATTAACGTTAAGCTGCTTCTGGGATTTCTCATGCTCTCTGCAAATATGTTTATCATGGCTCTTAGACACTTGACAATTCTTGGATATTCAGTTGGATTTATAATTGGATATACGTATGACTACCTGTTTGGGTATAATCGGTCGGATTTACTTCATACGCTTCTTTGACGCTCGACATATTCTATGCTCGCTGATGATTGGTCGTTGCGTATTCGCACTTTTCAGAATCCCACGAAGCATTTGCTTTCTTTCTACTCTCACGCTTCCTGTTGTACGGATATTAAATGTGTTCGCAAAATATTTCTTTTTCTCCTTTTCATTTCTTTTCTTTCTTTTTTTTTCTTTTTATTGATCTGGTTGAGAGAATTTATCGTTATTGACATTGTTAATCGAATTTATTTCTTACACTTCACGCGCTATTTAAGGTTTTCTATTTCCTTAGCGAAGCCGTGAGTCATCGACGCGCAGGATATTTATATTTGTAATATGTAAAATTTATATGCGAATCAGAGATTTTGAGTTTAATTAAGGGGGAGAGAGAGAGAAAGAATTCGAGTAGCTGAATCCAGTGACAAAAGCGTCCAGTCATGTGTCCAAAGTTGTACCGACTGACCCAGCCAGTTGGACGTCATTGCCTTTTCCCTATACGATAGTCGAACTTCAGTGGCTCCTTTCTTCTTTTTCTCCTTCGTACATATGTGATTGCATACGTAAGCAGGCAGGTTTCACGTGCCGGAGCTTTTACGTGAGTTTCGCACGATCCATAGTAAGGGTCCAGATAGAATTTGCAATGTTTGCGAATATTTTATTTCCACAGTACAGTCGGACTCAGGGCACTGACTCCTTTGGTACTGATCGATCTCCCTCACTGACCGTTTGAAAACCTTTGAAACTTACCGTTTTTATCACCGATGGCAGCACCGTCGGTAAACTGTCTTTACTTCGTGTAGCGCATACTACGTCTAGGGAATTTAATCTCTTTAATTACGTTTTTGGCGCTCTAGCAAGCAATTGCACGACAGAAAGGTTAGATCAAACGAACGGCGCCTGAAACTACGTGCATCGAAGTCTGTCACTAACGAGAAGACTGCGTCCTATAGTGGCGATATAACTGATTATCTCGAAAGAAAAAGTCAGGACCGAACCCGTGGTCCGACTGTATTCCGTCAGCCATCATGATCCTTTTTTGATTCACTTTATTGTTTTATCTACAACCAATAGCAACGCACACAAAAAAAAAGTTACTATTGCGGACGAGGGTTTATGGTTTTCTCAGATAGAGTTGTTACTGTGCAAGGTATATCACTATATACATCTATTCTCTTACAGGATCCGCTAAGACATCTAGAAGTTCACTAGTTATATAACAGAAAGACCCGTGTACGACTTTAAGTCGATTCTGGGCTTCGACAGGGTTAAAAAATTAATGAGTAAAAACGGACAACTGTCGCTTGATCCTAATCTTGTCACTCCATTTGGATTTACAGTTGTTTCAGATAACTATAGTATATACATATATACGAAGGTATATAATATTCAACCTCTTCAGTAATTTTCACACGGCTCGCCTCAGCTCGATTTGCTGGCTGGTTTAATTGACCTGTGACTAAGAGAATTATAGCGAAATAGAACGGGGCAATTCGTTGTTCAATCTTTTATCGCGTTCGCCATCCATCCGTCATCCTAGCACTTCTTGTCAGATTCACCCCATGGTGGTAACGTAATGTCCTCCACGAAAAAGTCATAGGTGAAATATTTTTTACTGTACGATTATATGACTTTTTCGTAGGGGTTAATACCATCTGACATTAGAGTCCTAGCCCAGTCGCAATATTCCCTAACAAAACCGAAGGCAACCACAATTGTACTTTGTCTCATGTAGGTTGGGGTAGGTAGACAGGTTACAAGTTATATACGCCTGGAGACAAACTGGAAGACGCCCGTTATATTGTATGTAATGTACATATATTCTGCATAATAATATAATAATGGCGTAGTCCCTCGTCTTGCATCGCCCTGAAGGTATATGAGGGAGGTCTGAGGAGGTGAGAGAGGTCGTCTTATAGAAATGAATGTTACCCAGTTACCACTTTGAATATTCAGTGGTTGCGGTAAACGCTTCGACCCTCTACCTTTACCACCTTCATCACCATCTCCTTCATCTCCTTCATCTCCTTTACTATCCTCTATCTGCTCCTCCTCGTCTGACTCTGCTGCTTCTCTTGCCTATCCTACATAATTCCGGCTCTGTGGTAGGAAGCTTCGACAGTACCTCATCCAGTCATTCTGGATGTAGGTACACGGATATATGAACTAGGTAGCCGTCCGAGATGACGTGCATGTTCGTTACTTCCGAACTTGTCAAGCAGTCCAATATAACGGGTGTCTCTCTAAAAAAGACAGGCTTTTCTCAGAGAGAGAGGGGGGGGGGGGGGGAGGAAAAAATCAAATTCCTTTTATTCTTGATCAGTAACTTCGACACGTGGTCAGCATAATTAAGCTATAATATACAGAATGAATGTAGTTGAAGCTTTTTATTGCTTCTCTAGTTAAAAGCTGTGATCGGTTTATCACGACCTCGGGATGGCGTAGCGACGTTAAATAATACCGTGCAGAAAATTGGGTTGACTTTCGATAAACACGATCATCAATTTTTCTCGCTCCACTACGTGATAGACGAGGTTGAACTCGGGACAAGGACAAAAGAGTATGTAGCCGATTAACCGTTCAGCACTTTTAAAGGGACGGTAGAGGCGTCGAAAATCGAACGTCGAGTCAGGACAAAACGCATAAGCACGAAGGCCATGAGCGACACGCGCGCAAATACGTAAACGGTCGATTGACTAAAAGCGCGGCTTAATGACGTGCCAGGGATTCTGACTTGACGTAAAGCGAACGTCCGTTCTTCTCTCGCTTAGTAAAGACCTCGGTCGTCGCGACGCTTCGGGTCTCCTCACACATCGTCGGTCCAGAGAGAACGAGGTCACGCCGCTACGAATTTATTGATTATGCTGTCTCGTGGGATTTGGCGTTAGAGTTCGCGCGATGCTGCTTCCAAACACGTGAATCGTCGCCATCGATTTCAATTGGCTAGAATAATATTCACAAGTAATATAATACGCGACGTTCGATTTATAACCTACAACAATATCGGGGATGTTGTGACTCCCGCGTGTACTGCACCGCATATATGCATCTATACTAAACTATATAAATTTGGCGTTGGGCTGTTTAGGAGACGATTTCAATATATCATATATCCGTATACATATAATATAATATACATATACATGTGATATATATATTATATGTATTATATATTTTACATATACATGTTTTATATTTTTTTTTTATATTCAAATGTTTATTTTCTGGACATTACTTTTAGCTGTCAGCCAATTACGAGACAACGACTTCAGCTTGACGGCTAGTTTGAGGCCATTTAAAAAGTATAAATTGAACAATCTTCTAATATTAATTAAAATTTGGTATTTTTTATGACTATTAATAATATAGTATATTTTTAGTATAACATTGTGAAGGAATGCAAATCTGGCCCTGAATATAATAGATTGCCCTATTAGGCCCAACTCAGCACAAGCGTTATATTATCTGCTAGACCCATTCCGGGCTGCCCAAGCTTAGTAGGCTAGGTAGCAGGGTGCACCGGCTAGAGCCTTGCCTCCGCCTGGTCATGACTTCTACTGGATGATCCTCAAACTAGCCTTATGATTGAATTTTCTAGCAATATTTTTGAGGAAATACACCAAAAAGACAAATTCCCGCTATCTTGAAATCGGCCGATTTTGTGACTAGTTCGCAAACCAGCCCATAAACTGGAATTTTTTTGACGTCCGACCCTGAGACAGTCAAGTCCTTAGAGTATTCGATTTATTGAAGTAATTTCCCTCGTAGTAGCTTTAAGGCAAACATATATATATATATACAGAAACACATATGTATATATAAATGTGAGCAAGGGATACTTTGGAGGACACGAAAAATTACGGGGCGTTCACAATAGCAAGCTACTGGTTTTTTTTAACTACTACCTTGGGACATCACAGCATTGGAATTCTTAACTAATCAAACCTAACGAAACGTTTCTAAGCCCATCGCAAATACTGGATGCCTAAAATTGAAAAAATATAAACAAACTTGGTGTGACAGTCCCCTTTATGGTCCTCAAAACAGCCGCGACGCTGACAATTTTTTAGGGGGCAGTTTTCAAACAGCCACTTGTCCTCAAAATAGCATTATATATATATGTGTGTATAATATATGTATATATAAATACATATTACAAGCCCACTCTAGGTATATTTCTTATACTTTCCACATTATAAATTACTTATGCACTTAGTACAATACCAATCTTCACTATAGTACCATCAGTACCACACTAGCTTCTATACTTATTCTCAATATCAAAGCTTGTCCGTATGAAACAGCCCTAAGGGTTAGATCGCGTAAGGTCAAGTCTGGAATACTAAAGCTTCCCAAAAGGGGATCATTTCTTGCGGTCAACAACACGTGTAATGAGCTTTCGTCAGAGAATTCAGAGATCCGTAATTGCTGGACCGTGCCAGCTGTTGATTTCTCGACGGTATCATATGGAATTCGCTACTATCCTATCCGACAATGGAAATTCCTCAGAGTAATAGTCATACGCATAAAATTAATTGGAAGAATTTTCCTACTGTAACACAGTCACCGGAGACATTGTTTCTAGGGGATGATTTTGTCTTGCATTAATTCATCACCAGACGCATTCCGATAATTATAATCAGTTAGGAGTACCCTGCTACGAGATAATACAGTGAGAGAGGAGGAGGGGAGGGGGGAGAAGAGCAAGATAACGGTTGCATCTCTACCGCGACGGAGGGTGGACGTAGCATTTACATCATTTAATTTATGACCCTCTCTACCGCGACCAGTACCGCCACAGGTAAAGGTACTGACTATGGTGCTGCAAGGGAGAAGCATAGCTAGGGCATGAAACACATACTAATGCGAATGGAATAAATTTGCATATGCATGTGCTCGAATGTGAATGTACAAAGCCGTAAGAGAGCTATAGGGGATGGAGATGGAATTCCGCAAAAAGGATACAGGGCGGAACCGTGCCTATACTTCTGGACTCAACGTTAACCGGAAACTGTTACGCGCTCTGAGGTATAACCTTGAGATTTAAGAAAATCGCGAATCGTTATCCGGATGCTTTATTTATCGGACATAGTATATTTATGTACGTCTGTATAATCCACGGCTGGCAGGAGCTTTCTCATTCGCGGCAAGTAGTTCAGGGGTAGGAAAGTAGGGGTTGGGGAGGAACGAGCAGAAAAGAAGAACCTCGCCAATCTCCGGATCGCACTTGATAGACGGGTTTGCTTTCGACGTTTACGTAGGGCGAGGAATATCACGAGAGGAACAGAGGTCGGGGAGAGTGAAAGAATGAGGGAGAGTGTCCAGAGAGAGAGACAGAGAGAGAGAGAGAGAGAGAGAGAAAGAGAGAGAGGGAGGGAGGAAGGGAGAGAGGGGGGCGGGAGGGTGAGGGGGGGGAGAGAGAGAGAGAGATGTCTTTCATTTCTGCTTCCCACACAAAATCTGTCTCAGTTGCGGGCTCGGCAATACGTTTCTACTGTTGCGGGTATATCTCTGTTCATCCGAGAAGGGCAGAAATGATACGAAAAAAATATACACGGTTGTTGTATATACCTATATTTCGATATATAGTATATGCATGGTATCAAACGTCAGGTTGATATATATAAATACATACATACGTATATGCTCGATTCGGCTTCTTTCATTAAAGCCAACGAATAGTTATCGAATTGATCGTTCAGTTTTTATCAGACTCGTTTAAATCTCTTCTGGAAAGCACTGGGCGGAACGCTAGAAAACAGCGACGGATAAACTCGACTGAAATATTACGGCGTGGGGTATTATTCACGCGTTATTCAATAGTTTTGTCTTTGTTTCTCTTTCGCTGTATACATGTATATATGTACGTTCAATATGTCCATCCGTATACCTGTGCAAGTTCTTTATGTTTCTAGCGTAGTAGATTATATCTGTAGTACATTCAATAGTGACTACAGTGTAGACTGTATGGAGCTTGTACCAGTACCAACCGCTGTGGCGCTGGTGGTCAGACACGTGGAACCTTCGGTTTCGAATTTTAACTCAGGCTAAGTCGCTTAATGGCTCGAGAGTAATTCACGAATCGTGGTCTCTCGGGTTTTGTCGTTGTGATTCTACCCCCTGGTGAAGTTAGGTCGTAAGTCCTTCCGCCCTGCGCAAACCAGACGTCGAATCGATTTCACCCCCCCGCGTACCCACCACTCACTCCTTATTTGGAGCTAGAAAAGTTTTCGTAAAATTATCGCTGACTACGGTTGCTGGAATCCGTTGGTTTTCCACCCGCCGAGTTTCTATGTGTATCCAACCTGCTGTCTTTTTTACCCTTATTATTTTTCTCTTGAATCGTGTTTTGTTCATCTACGTTCTTGTTTGTTTTACCTAGTTGAATTTCTTTGCTCGGGATATTTAGTAACATCTTTTTCACACTCATCCCTAATATCATGTGCATACTAACCTCGATAGCGAAACTGACCCCTAACCAATTTCTATGGAACTTGCAGATTAACCATACCGAAACTCCATTCGGAAACGGACTGCCTTACCATAACGTATAACATGCGGAGGGGATGTTTGGCGTAGGATTACCAGAACTCAAAGTTTGATTGGCTGGGTTAAGGTACGAACTTTTCGGTGGAGGCAACTTCGATTAATTCACCAGCGTGTGACGATATCTATTTAATGGGATTAAACAATGATATTTCCGTCGAATGGCTAAACTCTTGAGCTTCAATTGGATTAACCACTGTGCTATTTTTCTATGTGCAATCTTCATTAATTCACAAAGTTTTAGTTAATCAAAATATTCGAAAGGTGAAATCGAAAAGAAACATTTGATTTACGAAATTTCGGTTAGTTTCAAGAATTTCGATTCCTGTATATACGTGGGATTATTTTGTTCGGATTAAGCTTACACGAGATTCTGGAACAAAGTTACACGTACGTCAAAGGACAATATGAAGGATTCGCTCTTTCAATGTTAACACGGGGATTGGGTTGGAAAAGCGTCCCATTAAACCTGACCCAATGGAGATGGTCGTTACACATATATGAATCTTTGTATAATAAGATATACGAAGTACCGTTACGTTTTATTATAGTGTCCGCGTTCTTGCGCGAGTCGAGTGCACGGTTGAATAAAGACCTAACTCTTTTAATTACGCAGTGGCCTAAAATACAGCGTCCTTGAAGCGCCAGGCAAATGAAGGGGTGAGCGAGAGACGCAAGAGACGCACGAGAACTCGGGACAGCGGGCAGAGCACTTTACCGTAGCTTCAAATTAAAATGTGCAATTACGCCGGCGAATTTATTTTCAATTAATTTACGACTACCTTTTAGCCTCTTTGGCCGCTTGTAGGATACTACGCTTGTTACCCACGGCGAGTTTGTCAAAATCGATTCTTCCACAAGGACCTCTTTGACATCGCTTACCGCTTTGCAAGGGCCGCGATAGAATTTTTTAAGCGATATCCACTTTGCCATTCACTCTTGACTGTATCAAAATTTTTACTTTTACAGGAGGTACAATTTTATTTTCAATTTTTTTTTTGTATCCTAACTAAATTAAATTTTCTTTTCAATACATGTTATTTCACCGGAATACCACTGTTCCATTTAAATATTGTATTTATATCTTTTCACAAGAACACACTAATTTTTCTTAACATTTATAACGTATATACGTTACAGAAATTCTCGTGACGTTCTAACGTTCTAAGTGAATACATTGTATGCGTTATACTGTAATACTTTACCAGCGTCGCTACTGTACACTGGCTGAGATACATAAGATAGAAGTAAAAGGTTCGGAGCGATTTAAAGGATCTAGAGGAAGCTATTGGAAAGCATCGATTCACCATGAGTAATATGTTTCAGGATGTCACAAGGGAGAACGGTCATCAGGAGGCGATGGCTCGCGTAGAAGAGCCACATCCCCCGCTAGCCACGCTGTCCTTAACCCCTTCATGGCAGCTACCGTAAGTAAACGATCGATCGAAGCATTAAAGCGAGGCAAATCGCCGTAGTTTGTCGCTATTCCGTTTCCCACTTCCGGCAACGTAGAAGCAACGAGCGTTCCCGAGTAGATTTCAGTACGAGTCTTTGACGCATCCCTTACTCGGAGCCCATCACCATTTTGAGAAACATCAGCTCATGATCTGTCAGCTATATATCTTAGGTCTGACACTCCTTACCCTTGTCTCTCTCGACTCTCTCTCGTTTTCTACTTTCGCGTCTGTCGCTCTCGCTTTCGCATCATGTTCCCAGAGCCGAAGTTATCCTCGGACAGAGTCCAGAGTTTCCCCAGACCGCCCCTTCCGGATATTCGCTCCTCGTATATCTCACCCCGTGACTCGTCCACGAGCTATAGAACCTACGAGAACAGACTCAACAGACTCAAGTTACCCCTAGTGGTTAAGGGTGACAGTAGCAAGCCACGGATAGTGTTACGCCGTTGTGTACAGCAGCGGTGTTCGCTCATTGTATACCGAACGTATAATGGAGGTAGGCGAAAGACAAAACAAACGACAGATTCTCAAGTATAGAGCCGGAAGTGGAAATTGGCCACGTGCAGAACATCTTCCAAGGTAGACCGTAGCAGACATTCTCCTCCAAGAATCCTCCTCAGCTTTATCAATGTAGTCTCCCATCAGTTTCTCAATCTCGATTATTCCCTATCTCACGGTCTAGGTGCACACGGTATAGATACGGGGTTGAACTACCCCAACAGAATGTTGCAAGCTCAAGGGGTGAAAATGAGAAACGGTACCTCGTTAGTACACCCTGGCCTTGCCGGGACTGAGAGGAGCTTCTCGAATCCGCGGACTTTGCTGAATGTGCGGTGGCGCTTCGATTAATAGTTATTGGTTTTGTTGTTGGCCATTGAACGTCCCATCCACCTTGTTCTACTATAGCCGACGCGTTCGCGTTGCTCGACAATGGCCCCACGAGATAATGTTAATCGCCATCGAATTACACGGCGCTGCAGTATCAATGAACATTAATTCTCGGCGGTCTCCCGGGAGTAGGAAGGGGCCCCTTCCTACCTCTTCGTATCGGTGATGATAGTGCGTACCTATAAGGTAGATATCTAATGTTCCACCCTGAAAGGAAGACGATTCCAAGGGCGGTTGTTAACTCAATGCTACGACGGTACTATACGCGTCCTCCTATCAGGCTTGGTGATAATGGGTCTGAGGATGATGATGACCATCAATACGCTTGTAACGATCGCATTAAACAGCTGGCCATTTAATTCGAAACGAGACTTCCGGTATGTGTTTTCGCCTTTGGGAACCATTCGGACTCTTCTTGGGTCCTGGGCTGTTGCTACAAATAATTCGTTTTTTTTTTTAAATAATAATAATAATTGTATGTCTGTTATGACTTTTGGTACTGTGTTGACTTTGCTAATTAGTAGTTGATCCGACGACTTTGTTGCGGTTTTTATTTCGTAGCGTTCGTTTTCTCCCTGGCTAAGCGAATAACGGATCAATTAAAGAAACAATATGTATGAATATTCAGCATCCCTGCGAGTCAGTAGGTATATGTGTATATATATAGTTTCGGAGTTTGCATCTATTTTGAGAGGATAAGGGAGCGTGAATGGGATGAAGGGTGGCAGGTAGAAGGGGAGTGGTTCGATCAGAGTGGATAGAGGAAGTAACGAGAGATAAAGAGAGAAAGAGATCTTTTAGGTTTTCTCTCTCTCTCTCTCTCTCTCTCTCTCTCTCTCTCTCTCTCTTTCGTTTCATCAGGATCGCTTAGGTATTCATACATAGTGAGCATCGTATTGTTAATGGATAGATTAGAGATTAAGTATAAAGAATGATTTTTTTTTCATTGAGATATATTGCGAATGATTAAATGATGCTTCGGTTATTATTGAGATGTTTTGATAAATTCGCGATAATAGTTTCAAGATAGCATTCGTATATTAGAAACTAAATTGCCAAGAACCCTTAAACCAAACCCAACGTTTCCGAACCGCTGGCTTTCATTAAGAAGGCAAGTGTTACACATAACCGACTAACCACGCTTAGCATTCAACCCTCCTTGCTGTCTCGCTATAAGTACCAGGTTCAGACTACCATCCCTTCGGTAACCTCTCAGCTTCAACCTGATTTCCCGTATTTTCTCTCCTCTCACCCGCACCTCCTTTCTCACTCTCTCATTCGCCACCATGTTTCCCGTCTCTCTCGGTGGCTCTACCAAAGTCTGGATAAACTCTGGAGCAAACCCCGCAGGTAGGGCTCGCGCAAAGTAAACGCGCCAACAATTCTCGGAAATACGCGAGATGCATTAGCGAAGTCCTAAATACTGGCGTGCGTCTCACATGGAATACCCAAGTGGTTGGGTTTTGGTTTTGGTGTTCTGTTTTCTCCCTGATTCCCACTGTACAAACCCTTCGTTCTCGCGAGTCATTTTCCAATTTCTGCTGTAGTATCCTACCCCTTGGATTCTGTGCCTTTTATCGGCGAACCCTTTTCCGAAGCGATTGGAGCAATAAGGGTGCTTGGGAGATTTAAAAAAAATTGAATTTTACTTTTTCGTTCGGTCTTAAATGCCTCGGGTTGGTGTGGGAATTTGGTCTGGAATCTGCAGGGAATATGGGCTTGGGTTAGATCGATGCATTAATCATAGATTCAGGTATGGTTGGTAATGACGGGGACGTCACCGCCTCTCCTTAGGTTTCTTCAATGACTTCATCCGCTTCCTCTTTCCGATTCCACGTGTTTCCGGGTACGTTCGACACATTAATGATTGTCGCGTTGCTCCTTGTTGGAGACAGGACCTGAAGGGACTGTGTAGAGGAATCGAATTGAAATGGCAAATAAAAGAATAAAAGATTGAGGTCTGAATAATTTTAACATTTCGATATCCTATATACGGCTGGAGTATTGATATACGTAGAGACAGCCAGTTTATTTCAATATGAAAACCCGTTGCCAGTTCACTGATGAGGACGTGACGCGAACGAAGCAACAGTCCATCCCTACTGTGACAGTAACGAGGGACGAAGAGCACGGGGGGATAGAAGCTTTGTGCTTGAGCCCACAACAATGTCGACGAAAGGCTGGGGGGTTCTCTCAAGTGACACTGACGCCCACCTACAATGGACCAGAGTTTATCGAGCTTTTATCATTCTGTTTCCAAAATAACGTTTCTACCAACCCCTGGACCCAATCTCGAGTACCCTGATACCATTCGATACCACCAGAAGGGAATTCAATAGAGAATTCTCTATAGCTACGTTTACGAGTTCATTTTTTAAATAACATCTCGAAAAAAAATTTTTCATCTACCACGTAATTTTTTTTATTTAGGTATTCTTATAGTGAAAGATTTTTGACTCTTGCTGGCCAATTAATAGAGGTTTGTGTCCGGACTAAATGAGCTGGTACGCTTTGTACTCTTTTTTAACGAGGTCCCATTGGTAGAAATTACGCAAGTATAAGGATAGATATAGATACAGCAGCAGCACGTCAAGCAACTAGGTAATCAGACAGGCAGTAGTAACAGTCTCTTTCCAAGATCGATTGTGCCGTTCGCATCAAGAGACACTATCGTTCCTAGTAGGATCTTTCCCTCCAACCTCTTTCCCTCCATCATGGAGATGACTATCATCTAATCTTCTAAGAGGGACTACTCACGGCCGTTCCTACCAACGATACAGATGAGGCGGAAGATGTAGGCAAAGAAAAATGGTACAACACTCGGGCAAGTCCCTCTTAGATATAGAAGGGAGGAGAGATCCCTAGCCAGTAAGAGCGGAGAGACACTTAAAGGATTTACGGGTCTAAGAACTCAGAGTTGTGCCGTAACGCGCACCGCCCGAAAGCACACTGGATGCTGGAGCTTAAGTGCCGAGCGACCAGGAGATGAGAAAAACACAGCCCACGTTAATGCCATGAAATTCGAATTGTGTCCTAAGTTTTTTTCGACTTGCGATTGAATTTTGAAAATATAGATATACACACGTATAGTACCACACCAGTCAAATAATTCTCAATTTCTATTTAGACACACCAGTTGCCGGTATTATACCCCTTACACAGCATCATCGGGTTATAACGAGCCTAACAGCGAGAAGAAGGCATTTCTATAAATTTGATTTGAAATTCGAATAAAAGGCAACAATCCTATGTTTCATCATTAATTTAAAAGGATCCCATGACGTAACGTTTACACCATAATGTGCTGGTCCCTGATATCCGCTGGACCTGATGCACGCTGCAGGGATTAGTCCTGGTGCGCTCGTTACATCTCCCTACGTGCTCGTGCACTTATTAGAAGAAGCGTAATGGCACCCCGTTGGGGCTGTACGCAATTATCTTCCCGCCAACCAAAAGAAAACATGCGCAGCCATTGATACAGTGTACGCGAATATGTAAGTCGGTCGGATTGATATCGTGCTTGGCAGCCCTCAAAAGCTTTCGAAGTTAGTCGCAGTGAAGTAGCGTAAAAAAAAGAGATTCGCTGAAAAGGAACAGAAAGGGTTTGCTAGAACGGGAGGAAAAAGTGAAAAAATTGGAAGAAACCAAAGCGCCAGCCGGATACCTACGAACGTAGTTACTTTGTACCCGAGCGTACTTGGGTGCCGTGATTGTAATATAGGTCAACGTTTACACAGCTGCTTTAAGCTGGATTTACTGAAGAGCTTTCGCCGTGCCATGCCAACCGGAGCAAACTGGGACGGTAAATACATTTTTTACATTCGCCAACCTTCATCTCTGCGTCTTCCTCTTCTCGCACTCTTGTCTATAACTTTCTCGCACCTTTCCCAACCAGCTCCCGTTCATCGCGCATCTATACACCTACATCTCACACGAACCCCCTATTTTTCGTCCACGGAATATATAGCGTCACTTGGCGTCTTCGTGTTTGACTTGGAGAACCGCGAAAGTCAACCCACGGGAAGAGCTATTGTCATTCCCTTCCCTCCTGCGATCACACCGTCACCGTATTCTGTCACCCGTTCCTTTATTTTCCTTCCTTCCTTATTTATCTCTAGATCTTCGTTAAATTTTTATGAATTACGTTTTCACTCTCGTTTGTTCCGCGAGTATATCAATAGTCCTAGATTTTTTCTCATATTGTTGATATATTTTTCTTACACTTTTCTCCAACACGATTATCGTATTCTTGAAACTTACTGATTTTTTTTGGAATTTATGTATGAGATACGCGCAAAGTGTAGTACTTCGTTAGGATTCTCTTTTTTTTTTTCGAGGATTGATTGCCGTGATATGCAAGATTTTTTACGCATGAGTGTGAACGAGCACGTAAATTTATGTCAGCAGGTGTACCAACGTAACGACGAGAATTTTCGATGGAACTTCAACATCTGAAAAGCGACTGTCCGCTTATTCCGAATAGAAGCGTGTAAGATCCTTGGGTAATTTTCGTGCGGCGGTAGTGGTATGCACGTATTGCTGTATACCGAGGAGGCCCGCGTAAAGGTGATGACGAGATTCCTTTGAAAACGCACTCGGCGAAATTCTAACTAGGAAACTTTCCTAAGGGACGTGAAGAGAGAAACGCCCTGACAACTTTTTAATCTCCAGACGCGCTGGTTCGGTGCTGCTCGTTGGCGCTCGAAGTGAAACTCGCAACAGCAATCAAATTTCGCTCGAGCTACCTTATAGCAATCAGGTTAACGTGCCGTGCGTCTAGGAGGTAGCAATCAGGTTCAGTAAGGTTTATCCCGGAAGTAGTGTTATCCCATAGACTGGATATTCTTGAGGAAAGAATAACTATTCCTTGTACAGAAGCAGTCAAGGCCGCCCGCTGAGATTTACACGGTTAACGGCTTCACCGGTGTTTTCTTTATTCATTCTTTTCTCTCTCTCTCTCTCATCTACCTTCCGTCTACTTTCAGTTCTCCTCCATCACTGGGAACCTCTCTACTTTTTCGACAATTTTCTGTACCCCGCTTCTGTCGCTTTCCTTTTTAAGGAACAATTCCTTTCTCTCTCTCTCTCTCGCCTCCCTCTCTCTTCTTGCCCATCTTCGTGGATGGGTAAACCCTTACTCCACTTGAACCTTTTCACTTGGATACCACGGGTCAGACGTTCAGAATGCAAAAACATAAAAATTTTCTGATTATCAAGCGCAATTCTTACAAAACAATTTGTAATTTCCGTCACGGTTCCCTTTTTCTACGATTTCAAGCTGAATAATCGAAATCCTTGGCAAGAATTTCTGTTATTTCTGTAAGAAGTGACTTGAATCATTAATCAGAATAAATACCAGCGAAGAATAGTGGGCATCAGCCAGTTCCTAAGCGAACAGATAAAAAGGAGAAATACTAGCTAGAGACTAGGTATCCGAGAAAGGCAGAATATTCAGAGAAAATTTCATATTCCTTTAGCTCCAGCGTAATCTTCGAATTTCCATGGAGGATAGAAACGGGAAGCGTATCCTGCCTGCTTAACGCGTATATATACGTGCAGTGTGTATACGCAAATGAAAGAATGTCTTGAATGTATAGCGACGTAATTGAAAGACGTTCTCGTATTATCAGGGGTGTTTGCAGGTTTGCCTTATATTCAGCATAGCTCACGGGCACACCGAGACACGGGATCTGTAGTCATGGCAACTTTTGATTGTATCTCCAACTCTTAGAGTTAGCGAACCAAGATCGTACGCTCGAGGTTGTGAGCAGAAGGGGGGGGGGGGGAGGTAACTTGGGGGATGCGCATGGCTGTAGGAAAAGGTATATAGGCTGGTTACCGAGGGTGCGCTTGTCTACCTTCGTAAAACATCTTTAGGGATTGGGCAGTCCCCCTACTCCTGTATCTGTCTATCGTTCTCTTTTCCTCATCACCCCCCATACCTACTCTCTTCCTTCTCTTCGGCAGAAATAGAAGCGAAATTCACCGAGCTAGCGATAGATACGTCCCCGTCGAGGGTCTGCGGGTCGTCCCTGGATGCCCCCGGAATATTACTTTTTCTCCTAGCGGATAAACCAACCTTACCCAGAAAACTTGCGAATACTTATCAAATAAATATTATCCGGAAAATCATAGGGATCTCCTTATCCCAGCGTTCCTTTTTCTTTTTTCTTTCTTTTCTTATTTTTCTTTCGAGAGTCCACTTGGTTTCTTTGCTCTTTTAAAAAATTTCTCGAATCACATGCCACTGTAGTAATGTCGCCAATTAAAGGGAAGAAAAAAGCTTCCAGATGAAATACGTGGATGCGCTGGATATTTAAGTAGACACAGCGTTGTACGTTCAAACAAGTATACGTCGCTGGCATAGAACGTATGGTACTCTCTTGTGAACTGTGTTTCGGGGATGACTTTGTATGATTGATCAAAAGTACTCGATGCTGATATCAAGAGACTCGGTCGAGTCTTGCGTCAAGTACAGGCAACCCGCTGTACAGGGGACGGCCCGCCGAGACTCTTTACTCGAAGCATCTCTTGTACCTGTGTTTGGAATCAAATAACTTATGAACGGCTACATGTGAGAAAAAGTTATTGATAGATTCACTATAGGAATCGAGGGTCTGAATTGATTGCCATCAACATCAATGAGGGTGATGTACGAGATCAGGGAGTATTGAGATGGCGAGCGAGATGATTTTATTTCAGGTCCGTCGTCGTCGTCGTCTTCACACGTCCATCTACTTTTTCACGGGACGGATCGCGTTGGCTGCTTTGCCTTCTTCAGCTACGTGTACTCTGGATGGTGTTGGTAATTTACGAATACACAACACAATCAAATACATTTTGTACGTGAAGCTACCGTTCACACCGAATTTCCAGTAGTGGGTATTACTAAGGCTGCTTTCACAATAGTATAGAGTTATTAAGTCTTAGGTCGTACGGAAAGCGTAACAGCATGCATATGGAGCGCGTGTGTATGATGGGTGTATTTATGTTTGTGCTTCGACATAGTTCCACGTATTTCAGGTAATACTTGTTAGAGATATAGGATGTCTAGGTGCTTCTTTCCGTAGTTTCCTGTATCTAGGTGTCAGACGTGGAAGTCCAGGGTGTCCGGGTGCTCCCCTCTGTCGTTTCCTGTATCCAGGTGTCGAACTTGGAAGTCGAGAATGTCCAGAAAAGAACGAAACGAGCCACGCTTCGGCGTTTCGTTCACACCATAGTATCCTCTCTGCTGTTGTTGCCGCACGGCCTGAGGTATGTAAATAATCCAGCACACTCTCCTCTCTTAGGTTTACCACACGGCTTCAACAACCTGGACACCATTAACGATGCTTATGTGTATTCAAGATTACATTTTCTTTAAAAATTTGTATATATCCTTATGCATTTCTAAAACAATGGAGTCAAAAATGAAATTTGTAACCTATTAAACATTTTCGACAACGCAATATATTTCTCTGATTAGCGACATCACAATGCATTTACATTTTGTATCTGTAAAAATATAGATTTGAGTGCTTATAGCTTCTATATTCCGTTGAGCAACAAAAACTTGTGATATCCCCCAAAAAACTCTTAAGTGTAAAAAACTACACCAAGTACAAGAGGAGGAATTCCTCTAACAAATAGTATTGAAATCATATTATTAATGCCAAGTAAATAAGTAACTATTGTACAATTAAAATGATGAACCAGTGCTAGATAATATAATAGGCAGACATGTAGCGGTTTATTGTACTTGGCATTAATAATATGATTTCAATACTTTTTGTTACAGGAATTCACAGCACTCTTGTACTCGGCGTAGTTTTTTACACGTAAGTGTTTTTTGGGGTTGGATTTCATGGAATCCTGAAGTATCGAACTCAAAGATGAGATGCTACTTGCAAATGTAACAAGTAAGTGAAAATAATAATCGTTATATGCCAGGAAGCAGCAGCATCTACCACTGCGAACGTCATTGGCACAGCGCCGGTGGCGCCGCCGACCAGGAGAAACGTGAGAGACGTAATTTACATACCAATTAAAACAGTCTCGCTCGCACCTCGAAGCCGTAATAAAATCTCTAAAACACTACGTTCCCATATAATAAGCAATTTACATAAGCCGTTTCGATTCGAGTTTAATAACGGGCTGTCATAAAATAAACAAAGTTTTTAATACCTCTAGCTCGCTCGATAAGGTCCTTCGTACCCTTATATCCTTCTGCCCTGGGAATCCTCCAACGATGCCCTGTCCATTGTCTGTTTATTATCAAACTCCGTGGAAACTTTTATCTCAAGATAAAAGCTTGTTGATTAAATGCTTCGAAGCTCTCATGCTCTTGTGATAGATTGGTTCGCACCGAGATTCTCGCCACTATTTTACCTGCCCCCCCCCCCCCCCCTCAATGCTCTCGACGAAGGTGCCTAACGCATCAGGAATCTCCACTTTACCTTCGTCTTGTCGGAGTTCTTCGTATACTCGCTGGATCATTTGGCGCGCATCCGTCTGGTCGACTACAGCGCCACCTGTACGAATGATTTTGAAAATGATCGGAGTCAGGTTACGTGACGCGAAGTTTATGCTCGGATGGTCACTTATCACTTTGGAAACTTCATCCAGGAGGCGTTGAGTTATATCATTATTCTCTTGCCAAGAGTAAGGATCCATTTTTGAAAATATTTTTCACAAATGCGATGTCTTACACAACGACGCTCTTTGCACTGTTGATTTAGACATTCCAGACAATTCTCCACCGAATGTACCTTGGAACTAGGCTGACTTGAACTTTCCAATGGTTTGCTGATATTGAAGTTGCCAGGTTAGATATGTACCGTCATTGCTCTTCTACCTACCTTCTTATCCTATTCGAAATGGACCAACGATACCAGAGGACTATGAGAATCCGGAATTGATCATTTTCTCTTTCTACGACATTTTTCCTACATTTCCTCGACTTTATGGGACCGTTACTGCTAAATCGTTTGAGATATCAGCTCGAGCGAGGGTATATTCTTTTTCTGTCTTAGTCGAAGAATTTCGACTATACTCAGAGCTATGCTAACTTTTTGACATAGTTTGAGAAAAATGGAAAGTCGTGATAAGCCGTGAAGGGACATGAGAAACTCCCGGTGTACTTTATTAATTTTGTTCAATTTATTTCTTTATTGATTTTAACTGATATTCTTATATTGGATTTTCTAATTACACGATGTTATGAAGTAGACTCTCTTTTTTAATTTTAGCCCTGACAAAGTTCGATAATAGGTATTGAAATATTTTTCTGAAAAATATTTCAATTTCGAGAATCTTTTATAATACTTTCATATGCCTATACCCACATTAATTCTGGCAATTAGTATTTGGCAATGCTTTAAAAAACTTGTAAGCCACTTCGCATAGTATTACAACAACACGGGTGTTCGCTATCCGATTGAGCAAAGGAATTCAACTGTTCCTTATTTTATGATTTCTGTGGAAGTAGTATCAGCCCTGTCTATTATTCATTATTATCAAATGTACTTTTTGTTCGCTGAGATTTTTCTTTGCGTACAATATCAATAAGCTCTTATTGGAATACCTGTTGGGGAATCCTTAGACGGCAAGGAATATTAAAACAATATGTCTACTACTTATGGGATACGGCTTAATCTATATTTAATATCCCAATATTATTCTAAATCGTACATCAATCGTAAAGCATCACGTTCCAAATTGTATCAAGAATCAATATACGTCAATTACGTATATTAATTTACACACGTGCCAATATCAACATACGTAATAAATGTAGCGAATGGTGAAAAAAAAAAAACCAAAATCATTACATAGAAAGAAATACACATATTTTCAATTTTTCAAAATGACTGTTGCATATTGTAAAAAAATTATAAAAGTTCTACGTAAGTTGATGGGGGGTCGATTTTAAAACTAGTATGGATTCCGTATAGAGAAGTAGCGGTAACAACCCTCCGTCAGCAAAGCACAACATAAGTTGAACGTCGAATGACGTCGTAGGGTAGAGCTTGCTAGAGAAGCAAAGAGGATGCTATCGGCGCTGCGTTGGTATAAAAATTATGGATCGGAAGCGGATATTTGCAAAGTAGGATAGTCAGATGGCAGCCAAGGGAAATTTGACATTATGTAGGTAAAACTCAAGGAAAATCCTTTAAAAGTACAAAGAATAAAATTGACAATTTTCATGATAGCAAAAATTGAATTTAAAGCATTTTAAAATATTCTAATATATCTAAACCCATCGACAGGATGTTTTCCATTTTTCAAATCACCGACTTTACTGTAAACATCTAAGAACATTCAAAGGGTTAAAAATTACTTTTACGACTTTCCATTAAATCACAATCCCACGAGGTTTACATTAGAATAAAGGAGATAGATAAACGCAGAAAAAGGCGTTGTCACTTCTTGCGATTGGTATTATGGAAAGTCTTCGTTCGGTCGAGATCTGTGCGGTGGTGACTTTAGCTTTAACGTTAGACTCTGCCAGAGGGGTAGAGCCAGGGGGGAAAATGGCAGAAGGCCTTCATGTATCATTCATGGAATCGACGTTGTCCTCGCAGGAAGTGCTTGAAATTTTCGTCATTGGTAAAGCTCGCTGAGCGTATTAACTATCCACTTTGGATAGTTGCCATGAAAACGCGCTGGTAGCTTCGGTCAGATCGTTATCGTTCGATATAAAACGTCATTTCCCGAATCAATCGACTCGCAAAAGTAATTCGGTATAGAAGTCTCGTGGTTGGGATAGGACAAAGTTATGTATATACATACATGTAATGTCCACGTAACCTTCGTGTTATATGTGTCCACTGAAAGAGGATGACTAAGTGAGATATACATATAATATGCTATAAAGAGAGAATATGAGAGGGAGAGGGGGGGGGGGGAGTGAGAGAGCTAGAGTATCCCGAAAGTCAATAGAATCATCAATGTATTTCGGTCACGTATTGGTCGAGTCCCACGGCATATCTGCAAGGTAGGTACTGGATAACAGATATATACCACATTATGTACACGTACAAGAGTGTATCTACAGCGTACGTAACACATCTCGTACGGTGGTGTTATTATATTCTAAAGTTCTGTGGGTGCTTCCGCGGCCAGGCGGTGGCACAATAAAAACGCGAATTGACTCAATTTCTAGCCGAAGATGCAACTGGAATAACTCGACGCCTCGAGCCGTGTCAAATGCAATTTCGTCTCTGAGCCGTAGGAAGTCTTGTAGCTCGTTCCTACTGTGGCTACGATACGTATATATACATATATCAGTATAGATATATATATATACGAACGGGTATAGTAACAGCTACCATTATTATCTTGACTGTAGCAATCTATATAAATTACCCTTTCTTTTTTCTAGCATCCCTTTATTTATTAGTATCGAGTGAAAAACCTATAATTGTTCTGACGTTGAGCTTATCCGTAAAAGGGAGAATAAGATTTCGCTACATCGGCGTCCACAGACGCATTAAATTACGCCGCGTCGTAACTCCAATAATATACGAGTGCTACATTGGGACTCCTTGGAATTAAAGACGTCGGGACGCTGAAAGTCGTTGGAACGCCAGTGGAAAGTTTAGCTGGTTAAGCAGATGGCTCCTTAACTTTTTCATCGAGTAAAATTTAATTTTCCTCGCTTTTCGGTCTTTCGTCGGTACCGGCTCCCCACGTTGCTTCCGGTATGTCGCTATCGGTCATTTCCGCTTCTCCGAAGGTTCGGCGCTTTTGTGCTTCTTGACATATGAAATTCTCTTCTTCGTAGTGCATCCTCAATTTATGTCCAAGAAGGGCGGCTGGGGGGGGGGGATCGAAACTGGGCAATTTAGAACCTCGCATGATTCGGGAATGGCGGATACTTTTCACGTCCTACGAATATAATTGCTCGGTTGAGATATGTCTTTGAAAAACTTCTGACTTCCGTTAACCGAGAGAGAGGGAATACATAAGCGAGTAAAAGGATTGAGGGAGATGGGTGGTGTCCAAGCTTTCCAGAATTTCATTGTTCGGCTCTTGTTAGATGTCGTACAATGGCGTACGGCGAGATTCCCAAAAGGTTTCCTACGCTCTGCCTAGCCAGTGGATGCTGCTGGCTGTGTACGATGGTTGGACCCCTCGGCTTTTCAATTCCTCCATATAGTTCGATGCACATATGTATTCGTGGTATGTAATACATACCCAGCCGAACGCGTAATTTAATGCGTTATCGATTACTATTGCGATAAAGTGGCGACCGACTGTAACGAGCAGTGTAAAATACAAATTTGATACTCCGTAGAGTGATGGGCTTTGAACGTTACCAATTTCGTATTCTCTCCTATAGAAACTCTTATGACGCGTAATCAACGAGTATCGTTATTTTAAGTAAAAAAATCCTATATATGCGTAATCTTGTATTCATTAGGAAAAAAAAAAAATATATAAAAATACATTTCATACTCGATTTTAATTGTCCGAATTAATCGAGGAATCCTTCCTGGGTCCAGTTGATATTTTCACGAGGGTTACAATCTAAATTACACCCAAGTATATAAGAAAGAAGAGACAGTAGAACTATAAGAGTGATGGAGGGTGACTCGGGGAGAGTCGGATGGTGGTCAGAATGTAGGAATAATAGGCCGGGTGCTCGTTTGTTTTTGGGCTCTGCCCATCCGTTCCTAGGAGATTAGGAAAAAATGGTCGGAAATCGCAAGGAGCCTTCGCCCTAAAGGATACCACTGTAGGTTTGGGATGTTGTCAGCCGTGGAAGTTGGCTTGCGCACAATAATACGTATATTCTGATTTTCACAAAGACGCAAACCAAATACGACATTACCTCTCTGGCAAGACGAATAGGCCTACATGTACAAGAAGATCGATCCTGATCAGTTTCTTTGCCGTAGTCAAAAATTACGACTGCTTCGGTCCAGATCAGCCTAATCTTGTGCTTTTTGCTTCGATCTAGACCAATCTGTTTCTTACGTGTTCCCTACTAAAACGAAACTCATAAATCCTCTTCCCGTATCCTTTGCCTGAAAGAATGAAATCAGACCCAAAGAGAATCAAACCAGGACTTTACTTTCAAATTGGAAACATCACCCCGTATTTAATGGGTGATGAAAGAAATGTGTGTCTCCACGGTAGACAAAATGTTCGGACCTAATCGGCGCGCGGCCGTAGTAGCGCGAACCCAGGTGCTCGCGATAGGGACTCTAATTTACTGCCAATAATATTTAACAACCGGCAATGCCAAGTTATGGATTGTAACATTTCAGCAGGTTTGGTGGTCGATCCGTTATTTATGATCGACACGCGAAAAACACACGGTAATGTAAACGCGAGATTGCGTCCTGGACGTTGTAAGGAATATACTTGTCATACCAGTGTGAAAATATAATATTTTACAATTGTATTAACTGACCGTTTACCAGACGTGTCATCAGCATCGATCATACCTTGATTAACGTATTACGTAATTAACGGATCATTTGATAAAAGTATCATTATCCAACGACGTACGCGTTGCTGGAATCGAACGAGTGATGCATTTTCACAACTGTCTTGCTCGCCAATTGGAGTAGCAAAAGCTGGGATTAATTCTCAATGAAGCACCGCCGGTGGCGAGGGAGCGTTTTAGGGGGGTCGGAGGGACGCGGGGGGGAGGGGGGGGTAGCATCCTGTAGGCGGCAATGGAAAAAGAGGATTTATTCAGTGCGACGTCTAGACAATAAAAATGCAATTAAACGTAGGAAATATATTATACCCTTTTCGTTGGTGAGATAGGGTGAAGATGGTAGCTGGGGGTGGTCGAGGGGTTGCTTGGGTATTCTTGGGGAACGGTCGGGTAAGGTGGAAAGACAAGAAGAGAAGAATTAACCTAGTTACGGAAGATAATGCTGCTGAGAATCTGTATTCTTGCATTGAGAGAACCCGAGCGAGATCAAAGCTGTATATATGTATATAGGTATACATATATGTATATTTATACTGTGTACAGTTTGGTATGCAGTGTGAGGCTGCCTTCTATATTCTAACTCTGTCTAATGACCGTCGCGTGTATACTGGGTGTTTCAAATGCACTCGATTACTCTTTTGGTGAAAACAGTTTTATTATACTATATCTCGTTCAGAAGCGTCGCGACGTTCGTGTTACCCGCGAAGTGTATACCTTCTCCTCCGGTTTATTGTGCTCTATCGATTATCGGTGTCCGTCCATTTAATCGCGGCCATGCTCGTATTTTCCCTCGTATTTTCTGTTCATTCGTCGTCGCCTTATCGCGAGCTCGTTCGCTTGTTCGCTCACTTGGGAAGCAGGTTTAAATTGTTTGCATTGTGAGGATCTTGGATGATATTACCTATTATATTAAATTCTGAAGAGACGCGCCGGGATGGACCTTCTATCCCAATAGGAGATATGGATATAACTACCTTCGTTCCATCGCCTCTCCACCCCCCGCCCCCTCACAACTATAATTCGATATTACGTTATTCTTCGATGTGCTTTCAATTCTCTCTCTCTCTCTCTCTCTCTCTCTCTCTCTCTCTCTCTCTCTCTCTCTCTCTCTCTCCCCCCCCATCTCTCTCCCTCTCTCTCCCTCTCCCTCTCCCTCTCCTTCTTCCTCTACCTCTCCCTCCCCTCCCCCTCCCCCCTCTCTCTCCAGTACGGTGAAGTACTATTTATTCTGTTTTTTTTTTTTTTTAATGCAACCACTCCCCGTCCCAGAACAATTAACGATCTGTACGATCCTGCCTTTGGATATGCGAAACAAACATAGCCACGTTGTTCGCGAATTTAGTGAATTTTTTTATTTTTTAATGAAAATTCGAATTGCAAAAATCCGGAAACCTGGTTGTCTTGTTTTAAGCATAATTGGATTTGCAGACTCTCGATACCAGATACCGATAGTATATAGTAATAGCTTAGACGCCTTATATTGACTTTCGTATGTAACTTTTTTGTGAATCATGTGGTGCTTCCAAGTTTGAGTCAATTTTATTCGGGGCTCCTTTTAGTGAGCGCTGTCTTCGTTACGTTTACGAGCCACGGTCCACCGAGGAGAAAATATATGTGAAAACTGTAGAAATGACGCTAAACCGTCGAGCGACCCCAAGTCTGAAAAATACGAGTCGTAATGGTTGACGGATGTTTTTGAATTTTTGCATCGTAGACAAACCGAAACCACTCTAGCGCGAGATACCATATAAATATCAATGATTTCTCTCTCTATCTCTCTTATCTGGAACGTCGATATTTTTCTGGCTAAATCACGTAAACTCCTACTAACTTTATGCAGTTAACTGTTGAAAGAACGAAAATCTATATTTACCGAATTTACCAGTGTACGCGGTTAGGCTCGTACACCTGCACTTGTCTGAATGACAGATAGGGGCTGAGAATCTACTTTACTGTAGATAGATACACATGTCGTGCAAATACACATGACATATACATACGTCAATATAATGATTATAGTTGTTCCCCCAGTGAGACATGACGGCCTCCTACTCGACTGAGGGAATAACTAAAGTACATCCAACTCGTCATGAAATTTAAATGTACAGACGCTTTCAACTATTCACGTGCTTATCTTTTTTTCCCTTACAGTCGACTCGCTACTTTTCTACTTTATAGGTACGTGGAAAAAGGTAGAGAGGAAAAGCCAATGGGGAAGTTCCAAGGATGGTCGGGTTGGGTTGGGTCGCGTCGATTTTCCATGGATTCGCAAGTGGTTTTCCGAGAGACCTAAAAGATTCTTACGATTTGCATGGTCGATCGATTCAGCCCTGTAAAAGTGGGGGGGGAAGGGAAGGGTTCGGGGGAAGGTATGAGAAAATGGCCGTGAGAGATCTTAAAGGATCTTAAAGAAAAGATGGATTTTATACGGACGTAGGATCGATAGGAAAATCCTTGAATTGTCATTCAAAGTTCATCCCTTATTCTCTTAATCCGCGATTCCAAGGCCGCGTGGCGGTTAAAATCCGTACTGCAGCCTTCTTCTATTCTCCCTACAGATTTGGCAGCGGCAACCGGCAATGGATGGCGGCAGCGGTGGTGGCTGTGAAATTTCTCGGTCGAGAAATAATGTCCCCGTTCCTTTAAGAAATATATCTCCGAATATCATTCCCAGAAGGGTGGTCGGGTTATAAATGGCGGCTCGGTGCCTACGACGCGCGAAAATAAAATCGCTTTTTCAAATCCGCGAGGCGTAATACGTTTTTAAGGGCGTCTCTCTTAGGGGCCGGGGGGGTCAGGGGGTACGGGGGTTCCCAGTGTCGCTGTGAGGGATGCGCCACTTCATATGGGCGAGCAGGCACGGCATACACAGCCTTTATTGCGCGCTCGGAGGGAAATGCATCTCCCCGTGAATTCCACGTGTTGTAAATCAAACACTACAGCCCATTAGGGTAGCCATAACTCGCCGATATCTCGAGGACCGCTAGCTTATTATATCCTGCATATATAATTCCCTGAAGTATCCGCTCTCTGTTCTTCCTCCTCTCTGTGCTCCATAAGACCATCTATAGGTTACAAGTGGATATGTAGCCAGGTTACACGTGCATTATGCACTGATTCGCTCCAGCATCTTCCTGGATCATTTTATATGGATTTTTCATGTATACCCCGATAATCACGACCCCTTCTTGCGGAGCAAGCTTATGTCTTTGGGTTAAATGGAAACTTTTACGTTAATTAATTGGTTAAGGCGAAAATTAGAATTTTTTTGGAAACGCGTATAATGCTTTGACATTAATATGGATTTTAATATTTATATATGTATGTAACAGATATCAAAATCAGCGTTTCGAGTACAAGCGAGATCGATCTGGAGTGTCGAGGAGAGGAAACGCGTGGCTTTTGGAGGGCTGCGCGATACTATTTTCGTGTGGACCCGGCAGAAGTATTGTTTGACGTTTAAGACGCGTTCACAGTTCTGTACGGGTGGTGGAGGTTACGTGTGCGCACATGCGTCTGTGCGCTGGTGCATTCTTACGTTATATACCTGTACTAGACTACACACGTGTCTTCGTCGCCTCAAGTGGGATTCGCCGTTATGTAACGGGTGGATCGAAAATAGAATACGGGATGGCAGTAAGAGAGTAAACTGTACCTTCTTGGAATTCGAGGGTGACCGGGAGGAAAGGGAGAAGCTTTAGCACGTGCTTACGGAAATTCGCTTGATCAGATGTCTGATGTACCAGGTGACCTAAATACATGTAGATCTTAAGAACATTCTGAAGTGGAGATGATGCTGCGCAATGAGATCCTTGTAATACGAAGAAATTATCAAAATTTGTACGTATTTTTACTCATATTCGTCATTGAAATTTAAAAAAAATGTTCCTTTTACTCTAATCTGTAGAAATCACTCGTCTATACAAATCACTACAGTTTATCTATAAAAATCACACGTTATATATTTTAGTGGAAAAATGTATAACTAATTTTAGCAGGGTCGCCTACTCTCCTGTGTATAGCTATACGGGCATAGTCGAATTCAATTTCGTTTTGCGCATAATACAATGACATTATGCAAACAGAATAGAAACACCAAATACGCATTTCGTTAATAAATGTCTCTACTGTTGGTGATCAGTATCTGCAAATACGTGAAAGCACGATATCTGGAAGTCGCAGCAGCTATATTTACGATCGTTTTAAAATTTTGTAACTTTGTCTCGGATGCCAATAAATTCGAAACGTAAAAGCATATTTTAGCGCAATGAAGGCTCGTTATAGTAGCGTATAGATGAGCGTATACACACGCGCAGGACACTCATAGGATAGACACGTGAATCTCTGTGTCTGTATCGGAGGGACAGTAGGGATGGAAATGCAATGTTTGCCAGTGGAGAAATTAAACTGAAGCTTGTGTCAATATCGTGTCGGCTTTCCCCACTGCTTCCACCAACGCATTACGTTTTTGTTTTCTGTACAATTCACGTATTTCACGTTTTCACCCTCCGTACCCACGTATTTGGAATGTTGGGGTATTTTTTTTTAACATTTGAATTTCACGTCTAATACTCTTTTTTTCTTCTTCAAAAAATCAAACACTCTCTTCTCCCACCTCTCTCTTCAACTCATTTTTACTCGTACGGCTTATTCTACATTTTCTCTTTCTTTGTCTCTTTCTTTGGCTAGTAAAATTGAACGTACCCTAGTATTACATTTTTTTTGCGTTCGACGAAAATTCGCGAATCCCACGAATCACTTTATTTACGTGCGAAATTACATTTATTCGAATGTTACTTTCGCGTGCGGTGAACTAAGAAATAACCTAAACTGACCTAATCCGTATCTAATGATATAAGTATCCATGCTCACTTTACGTGCACGCTATGTTGTCACTATCGCTATGTTGATTAATGAAATATTTTTATTTGTTATTTGTTTCGATTTATTATTGAAAAATTTTTATTCCATGATATATATATATATATATATATGTATAGTGTTATTTATACGTATAACGTTGTATGTACGATAAAGCATAGGGTTCTGTTATAGCCTTCATATTTTTTCGCGTTTTCCATAGACGCAATATGCACTATCCTATTATCCAACTCCATACTCTTTGTATCTATTTGGTCCGTATGCACGTCGAGAACTATTCCACTCTTGTAAACAAGTCGACAGAAGTTTTTTTTTCGCTTCAAGTGAGTTACCAGGGAATCCTATTACCAGGATGCCGTAAAGCCATAACCTTGAGCTATAAACCGAGCTATGTCGCTAAACGTGTTACATAAGTAATGCCGGTAATAACGCGTACATTAACGGATATTCGACTGAGTTTGCAACGCTGGCATTTGTCAAGGGTAATTAGCCTTGTTCAGTTCTCATTGTCAGTGAGAGCAGATCTTCGTTAGGTCGCTAAATGTGGATCATAACGCGCTCATGTTCGCAAAGTGTATACAGCCATCATATATGTATGTGTACATAAGTACATTGTATCAGCTGAGATGTACGTTCCAGGTTTGCGGTGAAACGGTCCACGATTTTGAAAATCTGATGTGACAGTGACGTAATTTTTTTGATTGCGTATCGCTTGTGAAAATTATTATTGCTCGTTTAGTTTCCGTTTGCAGATAAAAATAAATTGTTTACACCATTTCAAATGATATCTGACAAATTTAAATTCAAAAGTCATAAAAGCAAGGAAAAATGAATAGAGATGAAACAGAAGTTTATACGGATAGCAAACATAATAAGGGTCAGCAAATATAATAACAATTTACGTTCGAAATTTGGTAACTTTTTGACAGATTTCCGATACTGGCGGAACCGTCTTAGCAGTTTCACGCCGAACATGCGATTCGAAATTATTTTCAGATACATACGCTTTCAGTCAGACGTAAATTCGTATACAATGACTAAAATGTATTGCAATGCTATTATTTTTATTAAAAGTTATAAGTCTACATATTTTATTTTGAACTTTACGTGTTCCTTGCCATAGATTTTGGAGTCTACTTTGGAATTTGGAGTGTTCCTAGTCGTAGCTTTTGCAGCCTTACGTTCTTCTGGTCGCAGTCTTAGCAGCCTTACGCTTTCCAGCCTTAGCGGAATTTTTCTAAATCGACGTCTCCTAGTGGAATTATTCTGAACCATCGTAAGTGTTTAACAGCATCATCTGGTGGAGATTCCCGGAAATAACAAAAATGCTCACCATGAGAATGCATGTCTCGAATTGTCGTTTCATGTCCCCTAGCCGAATCAAAATTTGAGACATGTATTTCCATGAGGAATAGTTTCATCAGTTCGTAAAAATTTCACCAGATGGCGATATTAAGCATTTGCGATAATTGAGGGAAATTCTCCTAGGAGGCGTCAATCAAGAACTCAAGACATGCACTTTCATGTTAGTTACTTTTTTGTTAGTTCCGGAGAACTTAACCAGATGACACAGTTAAACACTGACGAAAGTTCCGGAAAATTACGCGAGAGGTATCAAGAATTCGATAAATTATTTCCTAAAATTGCATTTTCGTGCAGAACACATTTTTTAGTTCCGGAAAATTCCACCAAATGTCACTGTTAAGCATCCACGATAGTTCCGTAAAATTCCGCTAGGGGGCACGTATCAAGAATTCGATACATTATCTCCTCAAATTGTATTTTAACAAGAAGGATTTCAGATAGTTCCGCCAGGGGGCGTAGAATTTGCCAAATTCCGCCAGGGCTGGAAAGCGTAAGACTGCTAAGCTTGCTAAGGCTACTGAGGTTGCAAACAGAAATGCGTAAGGCTGCACAATCTACGACCAGGAACGGTCCAGATCTTAAAGACTCTCGTAGATCCCAAATTCTATGAAGCACGTAGAATTAAAATTAAAATATATAGACTTTTAATACAAATAATAGCGTTGCAATACATTTTAGCCATCGCGGACAGGGTCGCGTCTGACTAAACGTGTACTTCACGATAATTGCGAATCGCATGTTCGGCATCAAGCTGCTGCACAAAGCTAAGACCAGTATCGAAAATCTGTCAAAAACTTATCAAATTTCGAACACAAATTTCTCCTTTATCATGCGTGCTATCCGTATAAACTTTTTTTCATTCCATTTCTTTTTTTTCTTGCTCTATGACTTTTGCATTTAACCTGTTTTCGATATCATTCGAAACGCTAAAAGTAATTTATTTTTATTTGCGAGTAGAAATTAAACAAACAATAATAATTTGCGCAATCGATACGCAATCAAAAAATATTCAATGCTTATCACATCAGATTTTCAAAACCGTGCACCGTTTCACCTTAAACGTACATACATCTCAGCTGATCCACTCTGTATGTTCGTTCCGTAACGCAAACACTTGTAGTCGGAATATTTTAAATTATTTATTTTCACGACGTAGCGGCATAAGAGGAAAAGGATAACAGATAAACACGATACCTTAGTAAAACGACTGAAATGATAAAGGAAAAAATGAAATTATAAAGTTCACAGGGTCATGCGTATATGGCAGTACTAGGATAGCTCTGAAAATGTCTGACTATAACACAGTGAGTACCTACTGAAGACTCCAAAGAGGTGGAATGCATGGATGGCAGGTGAGAAACGCGGCCGCTTAGAAGAAAGAGTGAAAAAGGGAATACAGAGAATAATATAAAATAATTAAAACCACAGCACAGCCGCGGTAATCCGGCTGGACAAATTTAATTTTGGCTCTCGCGTTATCCCTGGTGGACGCGCATCGCGCGTGCGAGCGTAGTAGGTACGTGCCATTATTTGGCCTCGGAAACGACGCACTGGAATTGCATGTTTGATATAATCAGACCGCATTGCGTTCACCATATCGCGTTGGATTTCCAGTAACACCTAGATATGGCTACGTTTATGTATAAAGAAAAAGAAAAAATCAAGTAAAAATACAAGTATCCAATGGGAACGAAGCCGTGATATTGAGTTTTTACTAGAAAACTTCAATTTTCAATCTAGTGCTTCTCCAAACGCATCAATCTCATAGAAGTATTCGATCGAACCCTCATTCACAGATCCTCCATAAGCCAACCTCCTGCGCGGTACCCTCTTCTTTTTTTTTAGTATCTTTCAGACAGAATTTAATCCAGGTCGAAGTTCCTTAGTACTTCCGGTATATAGCCATAGTGGCATCCTCCCCTTTTTTTCTAAATAAGGAGTAGCCAGTAGCTTTTACCACGGCAAACCTTCATTTCCTCCCTTCTCTCAAGAGCGGATAAACCCGATCGACATTCGGCCGGAGTACAGAGGCATCTTATACGAATCGGTATCCCTACCACGTAGAGAGGACTTGACTACGTGGCTGGGCGTAGTCCTAGGGGCCGTCTATAATCGCGAAAAAACGTCGCCCCGTCGAAGACCTGCCGACGGGAAAGGCCACTCGTGGAAATGGGGGCTCTAAAGTCGTTTGTCGGTAAAAATGGATCCGGAGTGCGCGGCTGTGCCTATACTATTAACTATACTACGTAGCTACGCATCTATACGCTTTTAGTACCTTATATATATATATATATATACCACGCATTCACGCACCCAACTGCGTACCTACGTATCGTAGTTGAATATAGCTTTGTGGATGGGTCGATAACGCGCAACTCTCTCGCTCATCGCAGTCGGCAATACCACGCTGTGGTCCCCCTAAGCTCAGCTTTCCTCTCATTCCGCCGTAAACTCGCACTCCGGCACATCCACCAGCCACCTGCATCGGCCGAATAACCGAACAATCGAACAACCGAACAACCAAGCACTACCAGTAGTGTTACCAGCGGCATTAGTAGTACAAGTCTCCATAGTATACCTTGAACAACAGCATCAGCAGCAACAAGAAAAATAAGAATCAAGATTTAGTTTTGTCGCTAAACAAAACAGGAACAACAATAACACGGTGTATTACCAAGAGAGGATTATCACAGAAAATTGGTTTAATAAATTTGCCAGAAGGATTGGTGATATCAATTTGAATCAGGTGGAAAATCATACAGCTGGTTGTTCCCGTCGCGGTAGAAACCGTCGTCGTTGCCGCCACTGTCGCTTCTACTCTCAACGGCGTCGTCGTCGTCGACGTTGGCGTCGTCGTCGCGCCCGAGTCCTGGAGTCGAGCGTGATTCGTCGAGGCTGGAGGATCGTTCGCGATGTAGCTCCACGCTACTGCCGTCCAGTGTAACGAGGGAAATGACGACGTGATCCGAGCTTCTGTATATTCTGGTGCTCTCTGGCTATACTAGTTACGCTCTCGTGATAGAGAATAGACATAGATACGTGATTAACAGGTTGTTGTTGTTGTTGTTGTTCTTCTTCTTAGTCTTCTCGTCTCAGTGGCTGCTCGATTGGAATTCGGTGCACGACTGACGCTGGATAATCCCGGTCTTATTTATTTTATTTGTGCAAGGATCTGGTGCTTAGTCTAGTGTGGAACGTTGCTGGAGTATTAATCGATATTAACCATACGTGTTGTTTCTTTTATCGATAGAACAAGAAATAAAGACAAGATTATCAGTTATTCGAACTTTATGTAACGTGGGTGTTGGTGTATGTACAGAGTGCTCAAGGATGATACGAGAACGGAATGGCAGTCTAGCCAAGTTTAACCTGCGATTTTACTCAAGGAATTTCGTCGAGGAATTTCGTTATTGAAATTCGTCGATCTTGTACTGGGATTTCTAAACTGCTTGAGATTAGACACTATTTTTTGTTCCACGTTCATTACCCTGACTCAGCCAAGGTGATCTTGATCGATCGAAAGATCGAGGATCGATCAGCAAACCCCCTCTACGTGTCGTGAATTATTATTCTCACCCTTGGCGATCCTTTTCGCGAGGGTAGTCGTGCTTCCAAGAGGATGCCGAAGATTCGCCATCCTGAGGGATGCTCCTGTGAGTGTAAAGGACGACGTGTCGAGTGTCAATGGAATTTGCGATCGTCGACTGGTCGGTTTTCCTACCGCATCAAATCGACGAATAAGACGCCGAGCGACATAGTGGAGAAGAAATACGGAAATAGCGCAGTGGTAAAGCAGATTCGATTATCCGAACACTCAAGACTGATCAATTGATCGTTCGAGAATAATCACGTCCCTCCTGGAATACGCGAGTGTCCTTGAAATTCGATCCTGTTCGTTAACGGATACGCACTTAAACAAATAAGCTGAGGTGAATTCGAAAAATTTTCTTTTCGCCTAAATAAACTCGCGTTATTCCTACCGATAACGTAATTCACAAAATTACCCATTATCAGCTTTATCCTCGTGATTTTAATAATCCCAAGTGACGACCCAACGTCTATCGATTCTTCGTGCTTTGTTTTTTTTTGTATTTTCTCGAAAGACGAGACGCAAAGCCCTCGTGGCCGTCCGACGATAACAACGAGTATGTGCGATGGTGTTTTACGCGCGTGTTATTATCCCTTATCGCTTGACCGTATGTGTAAACGATTAATCCCTTAAGTCATTGGTGTTATATCGTAGGTGTATTTCGCGCGTGCTTGGTGCAGCAAGAGACACATGTATATCTGTATATGCATATATGGTGAATGGTTACTCGATTATCATGTCGATTATGGGTTTCCTTGAGGTCGCACGAATGTTTCGTATCAGGAAACGTGTGATTGCTTATCTAATATCGTGAGATGTCAGAGACTGTATCGAGTGTCAGGCACGCGAATAAAGTAAGGTTTAAACGAACGCTAAGAGATTGGCGAAATGACGGAACGATAGGATGCTGCGTATCGATTTGAAATCGAATTTTATTAGAGGTCACATAGAGAAATTAATCTCGAAATTAATTACCGCCAAATTCGCGTTGTTCAATGACTCATGACATAAACGGTGTAAATGATCGCGTGTGAGTCGACATATCAGATCTGACGATAGCAGCGTGGAGTAAAATGGTATTTTTACTATAAGCTAATTCGTGGATCCAGTGTCGTGTGAAAAACTTGGAAACATTAGTGAGACACGGGAAAATGAAGAATTTCTCTTCCTTCTTCATCTTAAGGTACGGAAGGTTCTATAATAATGTTCTTTCAAGTTTCATACGTTTTTTGTCTACTGTACTTCATATATTATCAAGTGCCGGAGTTACATTAGTGTTTATTTCGACAATCAACAGTGGGACTTTATGGTTGTAAGGTTTCGCATGCTGGATAAAAATGGCCACCTTTTCAGCGAAAGCTTCATGAAACTTTTTCTATAATTGCGTCTTTGCGAATGGAAAAGACGAACTCGTGCGGTAGATTGTAGATACAATTATATACATATATATATTTCACTCGCTTTTCGTCGACAGCGATCAGTAACTCATAGGATGATACGGACTAGAATACACATTAAAGGAATACGCGTATTCAAGTCCCAGGAGAAAATATTTCCAATTGTACTGGCTATAATGCGTCTGCCATTTATTGGAAAATAAATGAACCTAATGTATTGTACGATAGCTGTTACACAAAACGGTATAAGATTTTGTCGTCGATATCGAAACGTTTAAAAGAAATATCCTTGGAAGTAGAGATTATCTTGATATAATTTCGATCATGGCGAAACGACTGATAAATTTCTACGTAGAAGCAATAATCGATAATACGATAATCTTCTCTGTAGTTCGATGCAAAACGTGTGATTTCAAAAGATATGAAAATAAAGTTATAAAAACGTACCACTGGACAGAAAAGAATCAATAAGGTCCAATAATTTTTTCAATCACGTTACTTTCTCTTCGCACCGAAAATCCCACCATTATTTGTACGAATGCATGGAAAACCAATTTTTAATATCAGGGAAAGTTCCCCAATTGTCGTTCGACCTGCGAATGACAAACTCGACACTATGATAGGTGCGCTGTATGTATTTTTAGTGCAGTATTCGTAAGCGTTTATGTATATATGTATAAGTATATTTTCGAGGTATTTATTACTAATAGACTATAGGCATAGTCGGTACCTGATGTTTTTCTTGGTATGAATCACGTGGCTAAATTGCCTTGATAGACGAGGCGGTATATTATTTCAATTAAAATCAAAGGTTTGAAGTGTCAGTAACGTGAGAACTCGGTAAGCTATACAGTGATTGACGTACAAACCGTTGTGACTTTGATATTCAAAACCTTGAAAATTCGCGGGCTGTAACGCGATAGCTGGATAGGTACGCCTAGACGTGGAGTCGTAACCCGTTCGCAGAATCAAAGTAGGAACAGGGTATGTGCAGGATCTGGATCAGAAGTAGGAGAAGAGGCTGAAACAGCAACTTCACTCTCTTAATCGATACCGTGTTTACCCTATATTGGGGCTTCTGTTAAAATTTGAATTCCCTTTGATTCCCTTCGGGCCGCGACACCCGTCAACTCGATTTTACCCTCACGCGAAGTGAACAATTGGAAATATTTAATATCGACTGTCTGCGCACTAGGATTTAACGTTCGAGCTTCGTGATTCTGGTAATAATGTCACGTACGGCTTTCACGGTCGATGGATCAAAAGCTATGAGGCCTCTCTCTCTCTCTCTCTCTCTCTCTCTCTCTCTCTCTCCCCCCCCCCCCCCTCCTCTGGTAGGTTCCGCCAGAGCTCTCATTTTGACCGAGTTGGGAATGTTCCACTTCCACTCCCAGGTCATACCGGCTCGTCAGTTCCTGCTCCTACAAGAATTGACGGGCGCCCGCCTGGCTTGCGGATAGATGAGGGAAGGATAGACAGACAAAGGTGACGTAGGTTAGTTCTCGGTTTTATGCTATCGGTGTAGAGTTAAGAAATTATGTTACCATATTACCATATTGCATAATACACACATATAATAAACAAAAATATTAATAAATTTATATATCCGTATACATTTAAAACATAGATTATATGTATTTCATACATATGTAACATATTTATATCAATGTTGATTCGTATATTTATTTCACATTTCACCGCATTGTATTCAATGAAAATAATTAATTGTATAAAAGTGGGCAAAATTTCATAGTTTTATCATATGTTTAACATATACAATCTATATACCTAAATATATGTGTCAACATATATTTTCAATTAAATGTAATATATAAAATGTTTTCGTGTGGTTATGCGTACGTTCGAAAGTTTATATGTAATAGAGGATATGCGAGAGCTGTACCGGAAAGTTATTTGGCGGAAGAAGACGGACGCTAAGATCTAGTAACAGAATGCATTGTGACGGGAAATCCCAAAAGGAACGCCGAACTGCTCTCCTGAAATATATCTCCTGAAACGTATTACATATGTATGTACCGATGTCTTACATTGTGTATCCTATATACACGTTCGGTAGCGATTTAATAAAAGATAACAACATAGTTAAGGATATCTAAGATAAAAACATTTTTCTTATAAATTTAACTAGATCAATAAGAATATCCTAAAGATAAGACACTTTTGCCATTTCGAATTTTCATGAGAGTTCCATAAAAAACAACCTTTCGGAATGATTTGCTATAAAAAAAAAACTTTTTCAATATGAATTTACCTGAGAGTCAGCTTTAGACAAAATATTATGAACAGAAAGATGAATTTCTTTTTAATAAAATAATATAATAAGAAGGTATAATATTTTTTCGAGGAAAGTCTTCGAAGCTGAGATACATATATATATTTGTATTTTTAAAACCATTCTGAACCCTTTGCACTTGATCATAAATAAGCTAAATGGGTGACGCAGCAATAAATTCATTAAGAACATAAATATGTTAACTAGCAGGATGGACCATCTAATGTTCCAATAATTATTACGAAAGATAGAAATTTTATTTTTCAAACAAAAATATTCATATACAGAGAGTATCAGGCAAGTTCCGTTTGGCATTTGTACGTAATTACTCCATATATATTCAATTTCGTATAGTAGAAGGTTATTAAATAAATAAATAATAAATCTTTTAAGACATATTTATCAATATAGATTCGTATATTATGATAACATTTTATTTCATATCATTTTGCACTCGAGAATCGACTCTCAGTCGGCATTTGGTTTGATACAGTAACTCGAAAGGCGATTGAGAGGTGGCAATGTCTGTTAATGTTTTTTTGAGTCAACTTCAAAGCCTTCATTGCAATATCGACGCGGGTAGACATCGCGGCACATTGGGTTTCCTTCTAGGAAGCGCAACACGATATGGACAGAAGGTGGAAAATTCTTTCAAAACAGCCTGAAGTTCCTCGTTCCTTCTAGCGGAAAAGGAGTCGAGTGCAAAGGAATATAATATAGTTTACGTATATATGTATATACATCTATATAGTTAGTTCTAAATTACTTCACGTATTACCAACACTATTGGTATCCACACGATACATTACAATTTAATCTTATACTCAAGTTCCAACATCGTTACGGGAGAACCTCCTGAAGAAAGGATTTTGTGTCTCACAAGGAATTGAGTCTGATAGTTGGTTAATATTTAATAGTATTTATAAATAATTAGTTAATAGCTTTTACTTGAATTAGGGCCGAACTAAAACAAAATAAGAAAGCAGTGCACAATTATTTTATACTTGGTTTCTTAGGACCACACGCGTTATATCTTTGCGTATGTGAATATACGTATATTTAACATACGGTGGAACCTTTTTCGATGCCTTTACGAACCCCGTTGATGCAGTCGCACTTTGAGCGGTAGACATTATTCCATAGAATGGCTATGTCTTTTCCCGAAACTGTACCCCTTTCTGTACTAAATTCGGGTAACGATAGAAATTTCACTGTACCGAATGAATGTGCCTTGTAAACTGAAATTATATACTATTTGAATATAGGTATTTACATATAGACAGGACTTTCGAGATATTGGGGGACTTTCTTTAATATCCTTAGAATCTTTTGCTGCACTCGATTTCAAGGTAAAACGTATGTACCTATAGACTTACAAACTTATATAAGATGATAAGATATAAATTTGAGGAATATAGATAGAAAATTGAGTAATCTTTGATTTTCACAACTTTTCAGTATTGGTATTATAGTACATACGCATACGGACACTCACTTTGCAATACACGTTTGATATGTCATTTTGTATAGCATATAACAAAAATGGTATATTGAATTTACGAAAAAATTGTCGAGGCCACTTCGGAAAATTAACAAAATATCGTTCGTGGGCGCATACATATATCTTTATTTCCATTTGTGTGATGAAATTTGGCGTTCAATTCGTGTAGCTACTTCGCCTTCGAGTTCATTCAAATCCTGTCCTCACAAAATACTCTATATAAGCATGTGTGGAAACGGGGATGGATATATGTGTGTGAAAAGAAAATATACTCTACAGCAACTTCTTTTTCAAAAACTTTTCAATATGCTTTTCAATCTTTCTGAAAGACTTGCCGAATTCTCAAAATATGGAAGAGTAGATACTGCGAAGAACTTTTTCGCGATTGGATATCTTTTTTGATAAATAGTATATTCGTTGGAATTAATAATTTCGTTGTGGCGAAGAACCCATCACGAAAGGAAACTGTTATAGATACGTAGGTTTACATATAATATTTATGTACATACATGTATTTAGGATGGTTCGATTTATGTTCAGCAGAATATCGTGAAGCAATCTAGTCTCTTTTAATATTTCAATAATATGGGCTGATATATTGACATACACAGGGTCCTCGATTAACGAAGGTACACACGAGAAAAAAATGTCTGATGTATTTTTCGAAATTTCAACAAAAATAATTTTTCTCTTCGCAAGTATTATAACGGCAATTCGTTCAAGTCTGTCGTTTTCAAACATTGAAATTCAATTATGAAATTGCAATTGAAATGGGCACCGGATATAGAGAAACTGTATGCCGCATAAGAATACGGTCGAACTGAAAATCTCGGTTAATTTCGTAAATGGAAAAATTACAGAAATTTGTAGTGTGACTCACAGTCATTTAATAACTACTAATATCCTGGATTACGTTTATCCTTCCAACATTTAACGATACGAAAACGGTACAAAACTAGACAAAACGTAAACTCGCCTATTTCTAAATGCCTATATGTGACTGACGCTACAAGTTTCCAAAATCGAAAACCTTCCCGAGAGAGGCGCGCTCTGATATATTCCATAGACCAAATAGATGCATGGGTAGGCCGGCTCTGCCCGAGTGCTCGCGATCTTCAATTGTTTTGACGATCATGATGAATAAGATTTCAGCATATCTTGCTGTTATGGCGGTTAAAATGTTTTTGGGAGGTGAGAATCTGAACCACGTATAGTCCTTTGATGGACGGCTCCGAATTGTCACTGCAATCGCCTGATGCCCTCCATGATTGATACCTTCTATCGCGTAGTTGAACCGCCAGGGTGTGCTGCGGCTGTAATGTCACTTTACTCCAACAGTACTGCTTTGCCAGGCTCGTAGCTTTCTCTTGGCCCCCGTCGGAATATAAATTTTTATTTTATCCGTTTGGGTCCGCTCAAAGAACTCAAAACAAAATGAAACGGTCCTAACAGGGATGTGAATATAAATTCTTTAAGGGGGTACAGGATTATTGAAATAAAAAACGATCGATTTTTTTTTCAAATTACTGTTTCCGAAAGACTGATCCCTTATGAATATTACCAAGAAAATTCGTGGAAAAATTTGAAAATTTACGCAATTCTTAGGGTGCGCAACAGAGTAACAGGCTCGCCGAGCGATATGCGGTGTGTACGGGCCTGTGCGCCTTTTGTGGGAAATTTTAAAGCCATTTATCTCGAAACTACACTTTTCAACACTGTGGGCATCATAACGTTTGAACGAATAATTATTTTTACTTGAAATTTAATTTGATTTTGTAAAATACCTTTCTCTACAACGTGAAACTTTCTCAAGGATATTGTATAAATTGAATAATAAATACAAATTATTGATAACAATTTTTTATCTTAAAAATGAAAAAGAAAAATTACATATACATATATGCAAGTCTTCAAATTTTCTTAGAAATTCCTCCAAAAAGTTGCACGTTGCAGTTTTGAACATATAAATTACCCTTTTCAAAGCATTTTGCTTTCAGATGATTCATCACCTGAGATTACGTCTACAGATTGAAGGCTGTGAGCTACGAAGGACAATATTCAGCATTTAATAATTTTCATAAATTTGTATACATCAACAACTTTTTTCCTTCAAAAGACTCATAATGACATGCACAATAAGCTCCAAAAAGTACCGGTTCGATAATAATTTAATTTCTAAGCAATTGAACCTGACGAAAAAGTCAAGTTTTTTAAGTTTAAATAGTCCTGCACCCCCCTTAAATGAATTCAGTGCATCAAGCCCAAGTTCTTTTATTTTAAATCGGGCCCGAAATGCCATGTTACTAAATATATATAAATTTTGTTATCAAGTTTTTTCCATTTGTTTCAATGAGAAAAAGAGTCTGATAAGGTAAGGCCGTACCATTGTATAAACATTTTGCTTTTCTTACCCGACAGAAATGGTTTCATCTCTTACACGTGGCAACACCCCATCGTGGCTAACGTTTATCTATAAGAAAAGCTGAACGAAATGTTGGGGCTGAAAAGATGGGATTTGAAAAATATTCTGGTATTTCACGGAAATCAAAATCGTGCCGTGTTTACCCAACATCGACGATTTGCATAGAGCATGCTTCTCTAATTCCCCTAGGGAAATGATGCGAGAGACCCCTGCGACAAGGGGATGCTGCGGGATAACAGCCGCTAGGCGTCAACCAACCCCATTAAGGCAGTGCTTGAGGCTCTAGCAACCAACACCATATAACAGGGTTTGACACTTATCAAAAAGAATGTAAGCGAAAAAACATTGTTTCCCATTTTAATATTTATGTATACGTCACGTTTATCCTCAAAAATGTCTGATTATGATAATATGACATATTTTCATAGTGGTAAAGGTATATGGTTTAATTTTTTGTATTTTTTATGCCGAAAATTATCCAATATTGTAAAAAGTCCAGCCTTGACGTACGTAATAAAAATTGTGTGTGCTTTGCCCCAGACAATATGTCTGAATGTAGGAGTCATTAATGAAATTTCTTCTTGAAAATTGAAATGATCGACTGTGCAATATCAATATGCGAAATAATATGCAATTTTTGAATATAAAAGGGCTATACTTATTTTCACTATAGTAGAATTTAATATAATTATATGTAATAGATTATAAATTAATCCATAGATTATATTAACTTCTCTGCGTTCCAGGAAGCAATATTTCAAAAAGTATTTTCTTGAATTTCAAACCTCAATAAAACTCTCCTGTTAGGAATGGAAAAAAAAGAGTTTAAGTAAAAGCTGTAATCAACCAACCTCGCAAGATCTTCGCGGTCAGTTTTTTAAACAAGTGTTTAACATTTTTTTATATAAAAGAAAATCTTAACCGGTAGAGGATAGGTGGGAACGCAAAAATCGTTGAAAAGCTTTTAAAATAATTGGTTGAAAATAGATTGGGATTTATACTTGATATTATTTGTGATTTATACCAATATGCCATTTCATGATGAATATGCGACATATAATTTGTTTAATTTGCCGTCGAATTAATTAGACCAGGTTTCATTTTAATTCTATACACCTCTTAATGTATACAAAGCACTCTTATCATCGAGCTTCGCGATATAATTATAATAATGATTCTGTTAAAAATCATAATAAATTATCACAGATTTCAAAAACATGTTGGATTTAATCTTTTGTCTATCATATGGAAATTTATAAAAACTACTATCTCACTTATTACATTTCGTTTAATAAGATGAACTTTCCGTAATTTGTATAAAATTATTAAATTTTTGGCACATAAGCAATAGATTAACTTCTCAATGATCATGCATACAAATTTTCGTGCATTCCACATATGTATATGTGTATAGTACTGTTATCGTTGATAACTATTTTAACTTTATCTAATTCTACATTTTCTTGACATTTAGATTGCCGGCATTTTTCATTGAAGCAGTGACCCTTTTTGGTCAAAAATAAATATATGTAAAACATACATGTCTCGTATAATTTTCATTTTTGTTCCAGGCCCAAAAGGAGTTATGCGGGAATTTAAAGGTTAAAATTAAGAATACCAATCAATAATAACATTGTTCACCCTTAGCAATAATTATCCAAAAACCCAAAAACGGTTTCTCTTTACATAAGTTTTAGTGTTCAAAATGGTTACTTCAATTGTGGATAGACTCAAAGTGAGAAATAACTTTCCTTATCAGTTACTAAAATTCCACTAATGACAAGCTGAGCTTTCATCTCACCTTCATACGAACTTCAACCCTAAGGAAACCTTAAGCCACTCTCATTACTCCACAAGGCCACCAACCAACCATATCTTGCCGGAACTAACACTTATTACTGAAACTAATAAGTTAATTAAAGTTTTGTTCCCGTTACGATTAAATATGGCAATAAAAGTAAAACCATTTTAATCAAGTTTAATATCATATTAATAAAAGCTACCACACACATTATTACGTCATTAAGCTACCGTTATTAATGAGGCATATAACTTCCAGGGGTTATCTACAACAAGAAAGATACGAGAAATCCCCTACATATTAATTCAACCTAATCTAATAATTTTTTTTCAATACAATTTTCTCTCTAGCAACTTTCATATTGTCAAAATTTTGCCTGATCAGATTGTACTTGGGATACGCCTTGCTTGAATAAAAGTCTGGATTTAACGTAAACCGCCAGTATGAATGCTGCTCGACAATTTTATTTCCTGTGAGTTCCGGAAATGATTTAATGAGTTTCTATAATGAAAGACCAGTATTGAGTATATGAAGAAAATATATCTCCACGACAGCTGTTTCTCGTAATGATGTTTGTTTGATGGGATGTTTGACAGGCTCGTTAAACCTAGCTTATACATATATGTATATGCAAATTGATAATTTTTGTTCTTTAAAAAATGCAGAGATCGCTAAATTATACAGCTAATGTAAATTTTTCGTTCTTACCCGTCAACATTCTGCATCCTTATCTCAGTGATGGATAGGTCATCATCATGCTGAATGTGTTAAACTATCAAAAAAAAAAACATGCCAAATCCTAACTATGCTAATAATTCTTATCAATCAATCATAGCGATGCTGATAAGAAGAAGAAAGAATAATCAACTTTTTATATACTATATGATCCAAAAATTCCGTTGACTTAGCCGCAGGTATAAATATTGTATACATTAAAAAATTATTAACAAATATAATGGAAGTAAAATTGAATAATAAAGTTATCTCAGTATGAATTATCTCAGGAGGGTAGGACATTTTTGGCTTCCACTTGAAACGTGCAAGATATCTAATACATAAGGACGGTAAGTGGCCCAATACATCGTTAAATGATCAATCGGTCAAACAGTGACCTATAAACCACAGTACCCGGATCGGGGAAGAATAGTAAAATTACATGTGACTAAATAAAAAATATATTTTCTTTTAGGAGTATCCTCCAAAAACCATCAGCTACGCAACAGTCGAAGAGCAAGAAGTGTTTTACCACCTGCTATCTGTACAAGCTTTCGCTTAGGAATTCTTCCACGTCTGAGATATCGGGATGTCTCAAATATTTGAAACAACCTACATCTCCTCCAAGACATGCTGGAAAGAAGGTCTAGAAGAATAATTGATTTGTCAGAGATTAAGATGATCGGTTCTCCTAAGTTAACAGAAGACTCGGGAGGTAAAGTCATAGTGATTAGTCGCTGTATGATTTTTACATAAACTTCCTGAAGTAACGTTAATCGGGTAAGCAGAGATCATCTTGATGTAACTTTCAATATTGTTAACCTCGCCCAGTGTGGCTAGCAGGTACCTGATGTTATTCCGTTGAATTTCACGAAAACGATTTTATCCTTCAGCTCAAATAAATCTATATAATAAAATTTGCTCTTCATATCACAAAACAATGATATAATTGTATGAGTCATTTTGTGTTAGAAAAATATACGAGTGCACAGAGTAGATCAGAGAGTTTAAGTAAATTGGTATAGCCTATGATAAGAGATAGGCAAATAAATCAGTGATGCTAAGAAGATTAGAAATAGAAAAATGATTGTTTGCGTTGTCCGATTGATTGAATAACCGATAGGATACAAGTTTTTAGTCCATTGGAGTAAAAATTGAAGTTTTATGGATAATCTGATCCAAACAAGACACGGCACATGTTCGTGTACAGAAGTTATATACAAAGTGCAATTTGATAGATATGTATACGTGACGATAAAATGTCTTCTATCAGTCGAAGAAATCAGTTTAGAGAATCCGCCATCTTGGTCACTCTACTCTACTTCGATCTTTTGACTCGCGTTGTTTCCTTTCTATTATACAATATAAAGTGATATCTTAAGTCCATACGATCTTGCTTACTTTCAAACGAGCAAACCTCGTACACGTAAGGACTAGGATAGATATGAGAGTGAGTTATAGTAGCGGTCAATGTATAAAACTTGCGTTTCAAACTTTTGTTATTTTCTTCAATTGACTCGAAAAATATGAAAACTTTCTTAGTTAATTAGATCGACGGTAACTTAATGGTTTTTTCTCCCATTCCATAATTCTGGAGCAAAAATAGGACACCGATGGATTTCGAATAATTGAAAGAACGATCAGTGGCGGCAATTTGATACACGAAATTTAAATGACACTTTGCATATGTGCATAAAAGAAGTTTCTAATGCTAGTTTTTCATAATCGTTGATGTACGTAAAATTGCTAACGTACGTCTCAATTTCATTGGCTTTTCTCAGAGTCCAATGTTGTCTGCTTATGGCTGGAATGAAGAAAAAAAGAAATAAAAATAGTAAAAGACCTAGTCCTAGATGTTTTAGATACTCTGTTCCATACATAAAAATCCTTTACGTTGTAGATCATACTGGACTAGTTCTCACAGAGTAAATTTTCCTAACGCCCGTTCAAAGTGTTCGTGTGGTCCGGAATAGCGTATACTACCCTCTATGATGCACTGTTACCAACGCGACCAGTTATACCACCCTGACCACTTGTTTATCAGTAAATACGTTGCCTTCGGTTCGCCCTTAGCCCTTCCTCGCTCCAACTCTCTCCCCAACATCGGCCAAGACCACAAATCCTTATTACCGTGAAACACGACCAATTGCGGTATACAGAATTCGACCCTTAGGGACCAGTCCATTTCTAGGAAGCACAATGTATCCCCATAACATCGAATTGGAATGGCACCCTAGTAACATTTATAATGGTCCAGGGAAAATTTTTTCCCCTTTTAAATAAAGATCCTTCCATAGTCCACGTGGATATGTTTTACAATTACACCCCGAAAATAGCTATCCAACCATATCCATATGAAAAAAATTCTGGGATACATCCAACAACAATATACATGTACCTTGCAGATGAATCATGATAAAAAGTATCACGATTCTTAATAAACGTTAGAAATAAATTTTTCACAAATGATAATTTTTCTCCAAAGAGGTGTACGTGACGAGTTGTAAATGCTATTTGTTTCTCATAAGTGATTTGGATTAAAGGCAGATTAATTATTTCCGTCAAACAGGCGTCTACCTTGAGCGCTGGTAAACATGAGCATGATGGGTGGTTTGGCTAAGAGGTAGTATGTGGTTGTACGTTAGCGATGGTAGCATTATAGGAGGCTGAAAGGGATTGGATGGTAAAGGCAATCTCCACGCGAAGGGAACAAGACAGCCTGGGGGCTCTCTTACCATCCTCGTCAGGGAAATTTAATAACGTCGTAGATTGCGTGTGTGCTTAGTGATGCACAGACGTCTCGCTCCTACAGGACTAGTGTCTCGCAGAGACAAGTCTTTTAGTAACCACTATATCTACTTTGTGTGTACTTATTGTAGTTGCATATAGTTCTGGATGGAAAAGTGAGAGCAGCAAAAAATTTCTGGAAACGACGTTGATTACCGATTTTATTGGTCAAGTAAATACATGAAGAATCCTCTACGTATCAACGATAACAGTGCCCTATGAACTTGCGGGAATACTTCAATCGCATTATTGAGCGTCTTTGTTCTTCTAGATTGTTCGATCCTGTGAAACTTACTCTGTGTGACCTCTGATCTTTTGCGATAACAAGGATTCCTTGCCCGTGTTTAATGACATTGAGAAGTTATTACGCTTTTATATAAGATATAGGTATAATAATAATATATAATGCTAAGTGCCAATTTTTTTAGGAAAATGAAAATAAATTATAGGGGTATTATCCTCTATCCTTGATGTACATTCTTTTTATACAATTGATTTTATTTTAGAAGTGTACCTGACGAAATGTATTATACGTTTGCATCAATATCAATCAAAATAATATGAAATTTATGATGAAATATTATGGACTTAGCAAATTCAAGGTAGCAAATTCATGCTGAGGCACGTTGGTCTAATAACTGATTTCATGAATGGAAATATTTGAATAATAATGCTATTCAGGGACGTCGTATTTCAATAACTTTTTAGTATCTGATTTTTATTTTTTAAGTAACTTATTTTTTTTAAGAAACGGTAACTTTGTTGTTATAAAATATGCGTGACGGGTAATAGTGGGTTTCGAGTCGGTAGACGAAACATTTAATGTTACGATGTTATTGAAATCTAACCCTAGTCAGCTATCCTGGGGTCCGTCAGACCCCACGTGACTTTCGTTTCGCTATAACAGCCGTACCATTTCGAGCGTACTTACAATTTTTAATCGGTACTAAATTCGCGTAAAAGTTCGAAATAATTTATAATCATGAACGTCTGAATTATATTTAAAAATTTCCCAATATGTCCGATTTTATCAAATTTGATAATAAGAACGCAAACAGTGCGTGTGAGGAGGCGTGGGTGTCCGTTAGACCCCACAGAGCACTCCGCGTACTAAAAAAATAAGTGTGACTGTGCAACGTTAAACTATTTTAATGCATTTTCTAATTAGCGCATAGCAGTGCTAATAAATTTTTGTAACATTATAAATGCATACAAATATTCCAAACAATAAATAAAATTTGCAATTAATTAACAATAAAATGATACCAATCCATGTCAAGTACCAGGAGAAAGCACTAATTGTAATTTGATAATCGGCAAAATTACTTTGAAGTGTATAAATCATGTGGAATGTGGAGTCTAACTCCATCGTAGTTTGGTATATTGACTTGGTATATCCTAACGTATGCACGTATGTATGTATTCATAAACATGTAAATACGTAGGTAGATGTGGTTACGCAACGTATAATATACTAGCGTAAATCGAAATCGATTGTACCGAGAACTACGCTTATTAGGAAATAACTCATCGACAAGTTGCATTTCGATTAATTGCCAATTAATGTTATCAAAATGTTGCGAATTTGATAATAAGCAATAATATCTTCAACTAACCGAACGATGTAACTGATATATGTGTATATATATATATATATAAGCGTTTACAAGGGCAGTTTCGAGGACATGCGGCGTTCACGACGGCAAGCTCATGTTCTTTTTTTAAAAAAAAACTAAACCTTGGGACATGTGGCGTTGGAGTTTTAACCTATCTTAACCTGTCGTGGCCATATCTTAGCCCATCACAACTCCGGGTGTCCAGCAGACAAATTTGTTTCGAAAATTCGGTGTGAGTGCCGCCAAACGGCCCTGGAAGTATACGTTGTATATAGGATGTTACCAGGACCGGTCTGGAAACTGCCAAATGTCCTGGAACCTACCAATACCCATCAAAAATGGTCCTGGAAACTGACTACTGACATATTTATATGTGTATATATATATATACAAAGATATACAATGAGCTTTCTTGGTGCAAGTTGACACTTTTCTTCGAATATTTCACGGGACTCTTCGGTTTTCTTTAACCCTAAAAGAAAGGGCACCTGCGACCCTACTACCTAGAAGGTTCTATAACGCACGGCTGATATTGGATTAAAAGTTTGATATTGAAAATTTAATACTCCCGTATCAGGTTTACGACGATAGTTATTCGATACAACTTTAGTACGTATAGAAAAAAAAGATGTTAAAAAAAAGTAAGAAACGAATTCCAAGCTTTAAGAGCCCGCAGGAGAATTAAATTCACATTACACTATCAAAAGAAAGAAAGACATAAAAGATAAGAGAATTCTAACTGGCATAAACTGATATGAAATTTCAAGTGTAAAATATTTTTAATGATTTAAAAAGATAATTTGTGATATCGTTAATTAATTGATAAGTATGGACAATGAAAATAATTCGAATCTTGAAAATTCGATCATCTTCGGATTATTTAATGAACTTCTATGAGCGAATTACCGATATGGAATTATCGTACTGTTTTCTTATAATTTTGCAATTGACAGTCAATAATAGAAGTTTTTTTAGCATCGATCAATGCTCAAAATAGAGTAATCGATTACACATATTCTTTTTTTTTAAATTGGAAATTCAGTGAAATAATGAACAGAAGCTGGAGACTCCGTTACGTTAAGTTCTGGTTGGTATTCTATTATACCCTGTCAGTGACACAAATACACAAAATGTTGAAAAAGACTCCTCGTAATTCAAGTTTCGGTTACTCGAGCAAGAAATTCTAGAGAAGAAAAGTTTCTAGAGTGTGACATAAACAAGGCAAAGTTCTTTCCTGAGTAATTTACCTCTTAATGCATTTATGGCCGCAATGCGCAAAACAGGTTCAAAAATACGTACGCTTTTGCGAAATACGTCCGAGACTGGAAGTAAAATAAAATAAGTTACACGTACGTAACAGCAGAGTACCAGGAGCCTGATCGTTCATCATATGTATTTTTGAGTACAATCATGCAAATTATATGATCTTATATATGTATATATAGGCCACCACAAAAATAGAGCACTATCGAAGTAAATATTGTAATAAAATTTTAAGATATTTCTTACTTCCGGTTTAGAGCATTCACACATGAATTTGTTTCAAATTTTGACGATTGACAGCTTCTGGCAAAATATATATATAATTCCAAGGGAACGGATGATCTGATTGAATTGGAATTGTATATGTAGAATCAAGTTTGGACTTTTGATAACACAGTAAAGTCTGAAAACAAATTATTTTACATTTCAAGATGGCGCTGAAGTAAGTTTCAAATCTCTGTAAAATTTCATAAGAAGATTTAGAATTTCAGCAGTTACTATATATTCTTAATTATTAATGGAACAAAAATAAAATCGCGTACATAAACATATATGCTCGTGTATACTTGAAATGAAAATCCAAATTGAACGTCTTATGTATTACGCCTGATGATTCTCTAGTAAAAATGTTTTTCTCACATATTTCCCTTTTAAACAGATATGCATAACCCACTTTCATAAATTCTACACAACAATAATCTGCTTACTCCAAATTTATGCAATGCCCAAGCAGGTTACGTTGATATATTATATAATTATGTCATAAAAACACGCGTACAAGGATACTCAAAAAACGTAAAAAGAAAAATTCGAAAATCTGTTACGAATTGAAATAAAAACATAACTACGACATTGGCAAGAGTATTATAAGAAATCTATTATCGACTAAGAAATAAATTTATCGACTCGACGTCGTGACGTTGAGCTTCGCGTTCTTGTTCAAACGCTCAGAACAGGCAAACTATTAGATAACAAGTAGAATAAGAAAAGGGTGAGAGTTACCAACCGAGTTAAGTAATCGAAGCATCACGTGAATGTGGTTAATAGAAAGAAAAAAAAAGATAAGTAAGCAAACGAAAGGGAGTGAAAAGGAAAAACCGAAATGGGAAGAAAAAAATATATAAAACAAGGATGAGAATGAACGAGTGGGGAGAGAATATAGGAAGACTGCATCGTTCCAGCCGTTATGCTACATTGAACTCGGCAAGTTTAACTCGTCGGAGGTAAATTTACTGGAGCGGAAATGATTCCATTACCGCCCTCTCTAAAATAGGTTAGTTGAGTCCGCAGGCTTACGGCAAGGACTCGAAATACAATCATCCCTCCAGGTTTCTGTTTATTAAAATAGGTATGCCAACAACATAGCAGCCGACACCATTTTAAATTCTCGTACAGTGAGATCTGTAGACACATACATCTACATAACGATATGTATATAGCTAAATACAAAGCCTACAAAAGTATCCGTTGCCTTTATGTGTAGAGACTCTCTCATATGAATTCGAATAAATTTGAAATAAATAGTGCTGTACAAAATGAAGGAAAAAAATGACACGCATTAACGTAGATCTCGGACTATTGTAAACTTAGACATAGTAGAAACAATCATGTTAGTCTGCACTGAGAACTTGGTTTTAGCACTAAGACTATCTTGTCACGTAATTCTAAGTCGATTCTGGGATAGCCTGTATGTATTTGGACCGTAGCAACGGGAGTTAGAAGCAGACAGATTCTTTTAGAGGTAAAGGAAACTTCTAAATGCAGGCCATAGGGAACCTTTCCGAAGAGCTACTTTCCTCTTCGAAGTTAATGGTCATTGACATAGGACAATTATAACAGTCCAATGTTAATTAGTAACTTATAATCCGACAATGACTAATCACTGCTAATATTGACTTTACTGAAATTATATAAAAATATTTTTTGTTTACATTTTAATGTTTGCCGGTGGTGCACTTTGGTGTGTTCCTTAGGAGTGTGAAAAATGGGATGTAGGTAAGTGCTCGAGGCTGGCGTTTTTAAAAACACACGTGATACAGGATTATATGACAAAATAAAATAACGAGGGTTTATTTAATTATCGATGAAAGGTACAACCATCAACATAGAGTATGGAATACACGATCCCTGTTTCAAGTCCTTTGAAAAAGTTTCCACTCAAACGAACAAGGAGGAAACGAGATGGCGGCCAATCGCTCTCCTTTCCTAATGCTTCTATTGGCTACGTTCTTTATACTTTCGTACTACGGCTGTTGATTAACAAGAGACAGGACTTAGCCGCCACCAGTCGTTATCTTTTTCTTTTAGCCTGCCATTTTACAATGTTTATGCATATTCCATATTATACGTCGATGGGTACAACAGTCTCTTTGAGATATGTCAATTATTATAATCGTGAAGTGTAGTCTCGGTATCGTAGGAAAGGAATTTTCAGGGGATTGTCCTAGAATCGTTGTTATCTATTCCTATATCGCTCTTCTCGGTTGGTAGGGGACAGATATTGCGCCTGTGTCAGTAAGGTAGCCCTAGTGGCACTCTGCCTATCTATTGGCTATGACGCTACATAGGAATTGGCTAATCCCGACGAGGATAATAGATCAAAACCAAAATGGCGCCAACTACAATTTCTAAGGAAGATCGCCGTGCTCCTTTCAGAACTTCGACAAATTTTCTCTACGTAGAACGCTCGGCTGAATAACACGTGCTAGGAGGCCCGGAGCTATCGACACGAGTCTCAATAAATTCATGCAACTAATATGCTCTATCCCGGGGGGCATAAATCGAGCGCAAATACTTTTGAATATTTTCTAATGCTGTGCGTTATCCTTTCGGACATAAATCCGCGCTTACTCCCGATCTCTAAACTTTTTCTTCACTGACCGAATTAAATTGGTTTGAAGTCTATTATTTCACTATTTGAAATGATAGATTGATTTGCGAAAAGCGCTAATCCTCTATAGAAATTTATTTGTACTATTTTCCGCGGATTGACTTTCGGAAGATGTTTTTCATCTATCGGCTGATCTTGAAAATATCCGGCTGTTCTTATTGCTTGTTTCTAATGGGTGTGCTATCAGTACAGTAGTACTGAGAGTATTTGTAATTAATATTTTTTTTTAAAGTTAATGATTATTATGAAAAATTAGGAAATTTAAGCTTTTACAGCGATAAAGATGTTATTGACCAGATACATCTTTTTTCGTGTATGAAGTGCGATATAAATATTACTATCCACACTTGCGAACGTCTATCGATATCCCGGATGGGGCTGTGAAATTCCAATATTCTTTTTATTCACCCCATCTAAAAAAAAGAAATGTCGAAAAAACGTGCTTTCGGAGTTGAGTGAATGGTTTAATTAAACCGATATTAGGGCTGCTCTCGGCGAGTGGTTCTATCGCCGGCTGCAAATTACGCAGAGGGATGCAAATGGCTTAATAATTTCTGCAATTGTAATTTTACTTAGGTGCGATCGGAGCGTTAGCATTAAAAAATGCGTCGCCACTCAGGGAATATCCCTTTAGTGTAGAATTATTGGTTAGCGGCAGTGCTCCCAGCAGCGTTAATAGCACCGATAACGTTGGTAGCTCTGGTAGCAGTAGTGCCACTACTGTGGTAGTAACAGTATATGGATGGATAAAAGAGATAAAGAGGTTAGGTGCATAAGTACTAAGATAGATATCATCAATGGCGGTTAGTGCATAAGTGCCGCTAAAATAAGCCACCTAACGATATGGACATTTTCCATTCTATGGCGTCGGTGCCCGAGTCCTGTGCGACAAAAATCCCATAGGTCTTCCGATCGGATGCCTTTTACATGCAAATGCATACAACCCGCATAGTTTCCTCAGCCCCATGGACTCGCAGGGAAAATCTCTGTGCAGTTCTACCGCGGTTAGTGCGCCTTCGTAGCTGCCTTTATTCACGAGGAATATTCACAGCACCATTGGCGCCTACTACTCTGTTACGCCCTTCTCTATTATTCTGATGCCATTCGCGCATTACGCGTTGGATAACTCGACAGGACTTTGGTCGTCGCGAATTTAACTGACCAAAAATATGGGGCTTCTAGAGACTACGTGGGACAAGATTGCATGACTTTTTACTGTCAAATTTAAAATCGATTATTTTTTAAATGCTTGGAGAAGTGTGACGAAGTTCTTAACGGGTAGCGAAGGGTCCAATTTTGTTTTTTTTTTAATATTGGAAAACATTTATGATCTCAGTTTTTGTGGGAAATTACGTTAAAACGGTCATATTGTAAATAACGATGAAGATAAAAACTCTTTGCGCTTTTAAACGATATAATTCTGCACGTCACTTACCTTTGCTGGTTATATTTATATATTGGTTATTAAATAAAATGATTGTTATGGGGTTATATGAGAATCCAAAGCCGACACAATTTCTGAATCGCATGCGAGTTGGGATGAAGGGGTGGGTTCGGTAGTCGAGGGAGTTATGGCGGTACCAGATATAACGACTCGATTTATGGGAAATCGTAAAGCTCGTTCACGCCATTTCGTTATGGGATTCGCAACGAGGGGTTAGAGAGCTAGAAAAAAACTAGGCAATTCCATCACGTACGTGAATTAAATATTCGTACATCACTGGGATATTTAACTGGGCATTTATGAATCAATATATGATTATGTGGTTATAAACTCATATATAAAATCATACACATATTGCAGCGTTGGATTATATGAATATTATGCGCAAATAAAAACAGAGTACTTGAAAAAAAATTTCAAATGATTCTGAATTTCTTCTTTTATTCTCTCTTCCTCCTTGTGCTCTCCTTCGCTCTTTCTCGTTGCCCTAACCTCCCTGATTAGTCATAACCACGTGAATCCTAAGGAAGTGTCTTACGCATGCGATACTTGAAATCAAAATTTGGAGTCAATGAATAGATCGACTGGGTGTAATTTCCAAAAAAAAAAAATCATGTTCCGTATATAAATGACAAAGTAATATCAGTAGCTATTCAATACTTCTCATTTTAAAAGGACATATGAGTAAATTTTTGTTAAAAAATACACATGTTCCAACTTTGTCGCTCGCGTGGCCGTATTTCAAATCAGCCTTGCTCGATTGGACATGTTATTTTTTTTTCCATTTTTCCCAAGCACACTTCCGATATCCTGATTCGGTCGGGACATTCTTTTCTTGTCCAATAGGATATTCTAGCAGGACCTGCTCTCAGTCCCCTCGGCGCGATCCTGAACTGCATTATTGAGGAGGGTGGCGGCTGGGTGACGTTAAGATATCGCCGGTCTAACCGGACCTCCAGCTTCGAATAGAAACTTACACTACACACTTACGATCCTTATCCCACATCTACCATGAGGCGATAGCACTGTTTCCCCCAGGGGATATCCAAGAAGTTATTTTTTGTTCTTTTAGATTTTTTTTCCCCAATCACTAGTGAACAATTTCTAACTGATGATCGGCCGTCTGTGATTCATAATCATTGATCACGATGGAAATATTGAAAAGAACCGTTATGATATTTCAACGTATGAAATTTGAGGCGGATCGTAAACAGTGGAAACGTTAGTGAACAACGAGAAAGTCACGATCAACTGAAATGAATAACCAGATTTCATGTCACTTTTTCAGACATTTCGAATAATTTAATTACCATTCTGTGTGTGCATATATGCATGAGATAGAGGGGCGAAGGGGAGGGGAGGATCAACACACTTGGTGACTCCGTTCAAGTTTTCAACTCGCCCGAAACGATTAGACAGAAACTTGCTGGGGTTCAGAACGGAATGTTTCCAAAGTACAATCAACTTAACAATTTGGAGAGTGGACCATAGCCAAGGAATGAGAAGCACTTAGAAAGGGATGATTGCCATGAAAGAGGATGGGGAACGGATATGGGAGAGAGAAAACCTTTGGAACCAGTATCCTGGCAAAAATTTGTAGTCTCCACGAGGTCTCGGGCTGATCTTTATCAGGTCCCAGTGGTCCAGTGGTCCATCCTTGATCCACCTTTTTTGTCTCCGGCTGGAGAGCCTCAACTGCATAAATTTTATATTATGACACAGCAACCAGATAAGAGTTGCATAAATGTAACGAACGGGTTATCTGGATACGATGTTGAGTATAATAAGAGAAATAACACTCCCGAGTTGACAATATAAGATTAATTGCTATATATATAGAAAATCCTTTTTATGTAAAATATCGAGTAACAGTTTCATAAAAATAATTTCATCGTCAAATTAATTCATAAAATCTTGACGCATATGTGTATTAAGGCAGAAACAATAGGTTCGGTGGTTTAAAAAACTGTTAAACTATAACAGCTCTCGTTGAATGTTTTAATAGTTTTTTAATTACTGGTAACGTAAGACAAATGAGGTGATCATTTGATGCATTATTTTATAGGGCATGAACATATCACCACGTCACCTGTGTTAATGTGGTAACTATAAAGTTACTGCATAAATTTCTAGTTGCTTTCTATCGAGTGGTGCAAGACTGGATGAAATAGCAACACGTGCTCCGTGTCTTTTTTCTTTAAATCGTCAAATCAAATTCACGGTGAATAGAAAACATTTATCACGGTAGAAGATGTTGGCTAGGGGTTGACCTGTTATGCCCTGGGGTTTGAAAAAATATTTCTATGCGCAGGCGATACGTTGGGGGGATATCATCAAGCGTTTTAACGCTCTCTTGATTTTTGCCATGCGTAAAATTGCTTTCGTCGTTCGAGCGACTGCGGGGAATCTTACGCGATGCGATATCTTATGAGGTATATACGGTTGGGGATGAAATTTCCCAGAGTTCTTAATGCCTATTCAGGTGAAAAAGTCTTACGAAAGTATTACCGGTTGCTCGCTATATATTGTAAAGTGACGTCAGGACGACACATTACGAAAGTCCCGCACCTCCGCGCAGTGTCGACATCACGGAGTTGCCTCCGGCTTCAGGGCTTCGGGGGAGAAAACCAGGAAAAACAGTGGACCGGCGGCGGAGGCACGGGCCCCTTTTGAGTTGAAAGCCCCCACGTAAGGGGTGTCCAACCGCCGGGACGTACTATCGGTACCCCGGGAACTTTGACCGGTTACAGTCTGCGGCTCCGCGAAGAGTCGTACGGAGGGATTCCGAGGAATCGAAAGCCGCGGAGAGTTTCTGAGCGAGGACTCCGACGACCCCAGAAACTGCGAATGAAAAACTGAAAGTCTTCCGTGCTCGGACGATAGCAGAGCTATCGGATAATGGCGATTATTCGGATTTCTTGCAAGAAAACTATAGCTCCTGGTTTTCTTTTTTATTATTAGTACAGTGCAAATGGGTAACCAAGTGTTTAGAGCACCGAGTGCTCAGTGAACGCCCTCGTGGAGTCGGGACGTGGAACCATTGAAGTAGGCAGATGGGAACGGCCGCCGGTCTTTGGATTTTTTAAAGGAATTTATGGGACAGTCAATTTTCGATAAGTCCCGCAAAGACTCTCTTACAAGATATCTCGCGCGCAGAATAGTCAAGCGGGAGTGACGCGGATCCACGGATGAACTGGGTGGCTACCGACGTCATAGCGCAAACCTCCCTACAAAGGGAAGCTCGTCTACAACGAGACCTGTTAGAATCGTGAATTGAGCCGCGAAGGGATTCGCGGACTCGATAAGCACACCGAAATAGGGACAAATCTTGGGCAGGCTAGCCACTACGACTCGGGGTAGTCGTGAGCCCCTGTTGGGGAGCTCACTGTACGCGACGGGATTTGTATTGCAAAGTCCTTCGCTTATTTAGCTGTAATAAAAGAAATGGTATTTATACTCGCTGGGTAGTCATTTTGCGCGCGAGTATCTACCGACCTCGAAATTCTCTCTCGTCGCTCCCATGTTCCCCTCTACTATTATCAGTGCGCTGAGGCTGAGCCATCGGGAAGTCTGGAATCGGCCGCAATGAGGGACAGTGGTGCGAAGAAGCCACCCCTGGCGCCCAATATTCGGATTTTCAGATCTCTTTGGACTTCAGCACTTTCGGTGCAGCCATGAATTATTTGTAGATTATACTGACTCATGCATACGTCACAATGAACCCACTTTAACACCATTCTTTCTTGTACTTCACCTATATACATATACACTTATAAGCTCATCATCCCTCAGCATCTTTGCACACTCTTAACTTACGTAAAAGTATATATATATGTATATGTATACATATTGTGACGTGCTGGGCTGATTATTCCACCCAGGGTCTACTCAAGAACATTTGTCTTAATATGGCAGGGGACACGAAAAAATAGGGAACACAGAGTATGATGTAACAGAAATTATAATTAGAAAAATAAAGTACCGATGTACAAGAAAAGAAAATAGTAAAGAAAAGAAAAGATAACCAGAAATATACTAACACAAATATAATACACTCGATGAACTCTAAAGAAACGCAATACTAAACGAGATAAGATGATCAAAACAGTAGCAGAAGGGACAGCTCGCTTGGGAGCTCGCAATGGCGTAATCGGGATGGTGGGCTTTAAACGGGTTGGTGGAAAGGGGAGTCTTGGGCGCCAGCTACGATAATTCCGTCGCCTCTGCTTGCCACGGTCCTGGCGGGTCTTCCAGGGCCTCGCTGCAGGGTGGCACGGGGCTGGCTACGCCGGCAACATGGCAACGTGGCGGCCTCCAGGCCTGTCAAAATCTACTCCCGGGCACATCCACGGTATCGGAGGAAGAGGACTCCACTGCTGTCACGCGAGCCTCAGAACTACCCGCGTGACGGGACTGCACCGGGGTTGTATTTGCGTGGTGAGGATGGCTGGCTGGCGCGCATCATTTCCACAGGTCTCGATCAGCTGTTCACCTACCCATTCCTTCCCTGTCTTCCGCTGCCTTGGCAGCGTAGCCACTCTCTCGGTCCTGCCGGGAATGCCGATGGTCCTCGATCGCTCCGAGCCACTGTCGTAGGCAGAAGACGACAGGGAGGGAATGGTGGAGGGAAAGGATCTTATACTAGCTACAATGAGCCTAAAACACTAACTATACGCAATCAATAACGGTAATGAACAATTAACGTAAGACCCAACGCTCGAGGCGATTAGTACCCTCCAGCCAGGCGGCGGGGTGGAGTCTGTATTAACCTTTTTGGTACAAATACACATAAATACATACAAATACGCACACTTAACTGGAATAAATAGCGATTTCCTATACTTCTGCAAGACAGCTTTCTCTTTCTCTCTCTCTCTCTCTCCCCCCCCCTCTCGAATCAAAACACGCGCCGTTGTTCTATTTGACTAGAAAAGCAGACCATTCTAAACTAGATACTGAAACTCACCACTAAGCAATCCTTGCCGCCATCTTTGACAACCAACCAACCCTAACTTTGACCAATCTACTGAAATTTCGTACTATGTAGTACTTATATTCAAGAACACTGTGGGATATTCCTCTGTGTTAAAATTACACAAGCCAGTTCCAGATTCGTATTGTTCACAATAAATTAGTTTGCTTCTTTCAGCGGTGCTTCTAGTCAACCATTAAAATTATTATTAATTATTAATTATTCTAAAACAGTTTTAAAAAGTTTCTTTGCAAAATTAAATACACCCGTAACTAATCACATACGGACAATGTTAAATTTTCTTACTTAAGGATGTAACAGTTACGTAAATCAAATGTTTTATAAGCATTACGTCCCTGAGTAAAAAGTTTTATGATTGCCGATATGCAAGTGTCACTTTGCGTTCACTAAGGAATTACAGACGCAGAATCTTCAGATTTGTTTTTAAGATAGACAAAACGAGTGCTCGGATTCGCCAATAGATAATTGAGTGAAACAGTCATTTTTATCTAGATAATTCATCAATCGATCAATAGCTAATAAGCAATTTCGGATTTCTAGCAATTAACCTATTGATTCGTCATCTTTCAAGTCGACAGTGTTGTTGTCGGGAGGTTTACCTATGGATTCGCAATTCCTATGAGACAAACGATTAACAATAATTTAGCAAAGTAATCGAGATACAAGAAGACCGCAGATGCTGCCGCACTGGCACGTTCATTGTGCGAGTTGTGCATGTATAATGCGAATGCATGGGAGCCTCATCTCACTCGAGGATTCTAGAAGGTGCCGGCGAGATAAAGGTAAGTCCGAGGCCAAAAGAGACAACAGCGCAAGGTTATATAGACAATTTGTCCAACCATTAAGATATCATCACAGTTTAAATAATTTTTTACAACATATTTAATACTTAGAATGAATGTAGGACTAATGATTTAGAAGTTTAATCGTCATTTAATCACTGAGAAAAATGTCTGATGAAATAGAAAACAATTTAATTGATAAGTAAGACCTGTATAGTCAGGTAAGAAAATATTAAAATACATTTTTCTAACAATTTAAAGTACATGCATTTCCTAGTCCAGTACGTATAGTCATATCAACTAAATGTCACTTCAAAGAAACAGCACGTGTAGCACCTCCAATGCATATATGAACTAATCGAATCAACAACTTCTGTTGTTTCAGTCGAACAATATTTACCTGATTAATCATGTAGTGCAGTCGTAAATGTTTTATGGAGAATTAATTGAAAACTTTTTAATGCCAGGGCTTCTAACTTATTCAATTAAAAGTTAATAAATTTCAGTATTTTCAGTGACTTTTATCGTTCAATTTGTATAATAACATGTGATTCTTGATACCAATTTAAGTCTCACTACATTCATGCAGCATTGTTAGTATATAAATTAGTACGAAAAAATACAAATCTTAAGAAAGATATATTATTCGGCGATCACCCAGTACACTATTGCGGGATGTAACACCTGTGCAAATCCCCATCCCTAAAAGATGCTCTTCTTATTCCTATTCTCAGGGCCACGTTCGCATTACGTGTATCGACGAAGCATTATGTATGCGGGCTTTGTGTAAGGTTCCTATGAATTAGTAAGCAAGACGGCAGCCACTCATCATGTACAAATACGCGAACCATCCACCCTAGCCCCGCTCCCTGATCTCATACGATGCATATTTATTAGCGGTTGCGGTGGTATCAGAGTGATGGCACAACTGTATAAGCATCAGTTCCGTCTCTTGTTCTCGCCATTTTGCTACGCATATACTACACACGGCGACCCACACTTTGACCCTTATTCATCCATCTCCTGTGTAACGTATTATGTATTACATACACATGGTAGCATGCAATTTGCCAAAAGTCGCTATCGACACCGACACCTGGACTCGATGTACAAGAAACATAACCCAGTATGATATGCTTGTCACTTTTATATAATATTTTACTGTCATCGTCTTTAATGAGGGAGTCGATATAATAATGTATAACAAATAGAATTTGTGATACTGAAAATAAAAAAAATTTATTTTGAAGTGGCGTAATATAGATTCAAACTATTAAAACTATTAATTGTCTCGGAATTAGTCAATTAGCATTGAAAACAAAGTACAGAAATTCCTTTGACTGAAACGAAAATGTTCCTTTCGCTCCATTTCAAAATCCACTCTCGACACTATCAATTAGTAACTGCTGTTCCTTTATGAACTTTGGTCATTCCTTAGTTACAAATCTTCAAAACTGTTTTTCAGTACTAATCTGATCATTGTTGACAGAACAGAGACGTACAGTACCGACGTAAGATTATGACTAGCGTGCGACTAGTATTTCAAGAATTTAACGATAAAATTCAAAATATAATTTGCAGACAGGAAAAAAGGCCTATGGGATTTAGAAGGGAGCGTATATCGTCCGACACCGTCATGTCATGACTGAAAATAGATTATCATCGACACCGGTTTAAATAACTAACGAGCCCGGGTAATGCAGTTAAGAAGAGTAGGATTATGTTAGGCTCGTAAGGGATGGATCTAGAGCGAAATCGGTTTGAATGTGGACGGAATGTGGAGAGAGGTATTTCGCAGGTGAGTATGATGAGGGTGCAGTGTTCTCGAAGAAACATCGCTTAACTCTCTAAAGACGTTTAGCATTAAAGGGTTAACCTGTACAAATCGATAGAGCTGTATAAGCCTACTTAGGTATCATGTACAGTGTAATAGATGTAGGGATATACAGCTAGAGATGGAAGGAGTCGATAATACCATCACAATGAGATTTTCAGTGAGGCTTGAATTTTCCAAGTCCTGCCGAAGCCCTTAAATTGTGCAGACCCACGCGCCCTTGCGCCATCTGCCCTCAAGTCTATTCAAGAAGCTGTATTGCTGAACCGCGTAAGAAGAGGAGAGCAAGACCAGTGTTTTAGTGCTCCCTTTATTTCGTGGTGTCGGTAACCCTTTAGCCTTAGCGCGGTTCTATTAACCTACGAAACATCTTTAATGTGGTCTCGAAAATCCCCCCCCCCCCCCCAACCCAAACCTCCACTTGAAATCTCATTGGCATGGAATAGAGGGTTTTTAAATGAACCCAGAAATCCGTACTGTTCCGTACGCCCACGTGGAAAAGTGTTTTCGTATACAGTTTGCGAAAGATTGACTCGTAGTTCTGTGCCAGCCATACCCCCCCGCCCCCCTATTCCACCTCCTTAAGCTCGCGGTCTATCGTCTCTCCTTAATTTCTTACTTTTTTCGAATTCTTTTATTTTTGTACTAGCATGCCTTATGTCGACCAATGAGGAGGAAAGAAAAAGGTCAAATGCTTTGGATTTTCAGAGAGTTCCTTTGAGATCGTTGCTATGGAAACGTTTAGAGATAAACGTTAGGGAGGAAGGGAGTAACCAGTTACCGATGGGATAAAGTTATCTGACGGGCCTGTCAAGATAATGGATATCTTGGCAATTTTTTTTTTCAAGTCTTGCGACGTATAGTGGACAGCCCTTATGTAGTTTGAAGACGGGTACATCATGCACTGAATATAATTGAAATGATGCGATGATGAGGCTGAGGGATGAAAAAACGAAGGATTCTTGTGAAACAGCCAACCCTCAAGTTCCAAACGTGTGCAAACACTTTGAACCAGCGTCTTTCGTTAAAACTTTTCAATTACTTCTCAAAAGGTCGTTACACGACCCTCAATCTTTACCACGCTAACCCCAGCCTAGAAATACATTGTATTTCGTTGCCAAGTTCTCAGAGTACTTGAACCACAAACAAATCGTGAGATTCCTATACGGGACTCTGGCATGTGCTACTTTAAGGGCTTTAAAAAGTACTATGTATAGGACAATACTAGGATTGTGTTAACAGTCCCGGTTGTCGCAGCGGACGTAGCGGTATCTGCATTAGACTTTGTGAATAAAGGATAACGTTGATACAGAGAGAGAGTGCGGAGGGAGGGCTGTGAGAGAGAGGGGGGGGGGGGGAGAGGGGGGGGAGAGAGAGAGCGCATGGCGAACAATGTAACCCACATTTTAAAAATATTCGACGCAAAATGGGATGGATCAGCCAGAATAAATCGACTGTTAATACTTCAATATCAAAGTGATCCCCTAGAGAGAAGCATTTGGATATCTATGTATACAGGGACCGGAAGATCCGCAGTAATGCCCAGACTTGTTTATTCAAATATCCGTTCAGTCCAGTTCAGCCGGTGCGTAATAAATGGTCGATTTTAGGTTAGATTCATTTTGTTTGCCGACTTCAAGTTAGTTCCGAGCAGCTGTGCTTCAACTTATACCGCTGGCTGGTCTGTTGGATATGCATATAGATATATGTTTAAGTGGAAATTGTGGAGGTCATAGGGCAAAAGTGCATCGAGCTAGTGAAGACTGGCGAGAAGGTTGTTTAATGAGCGAAGTGGTCAGAGGGGACAGAAATTACGAGCATTAATAAATGGGAGAATTCGGAGAAACTAAAGGGACCATAATCAGTTCGAGTTGCTGGCGAATTCGGTTCGAAATCTCATGGGATAATTTATCGTGGATTGGGAGATGGGGGTGTAAGAGGGCGATTATTTTGCGGTATTATTTATTATGATTGCCGGGGCCGAGCTTACTGGTGGGAGGCAAAGTGGTGAGAAAGCGACGTTGCCGCTTTTATAGTTGGAAAGACTCCTGGCACGTTAAACTGTACTTCAGGGTATGATGGGGTGCTTCAGCATCGCTGCCAGTGGGGTAGGTAGGAAAACCTCTATTTCTGCACTTACACTTATACCTGTCCTCGTACATCTATATGCATACATGTACTTGCACTTTTATATACACCTATACGCCTAACCTTCGCTATGTTACTACTGATCGGTAACAACGCACGTTCACGGAAATTGGAAAATACTCAAGAAAGCGCCATTAGTTCGTCAGTACTTTTCAAGATGGCGCTCACATACGGCGCGATCTACGAGATGTCGAAGTGAGGAAATAAAGATTGTTTAAAATGGAAAGAAAAAAAAGTCGGTAAACGATTCAGTCTGGAGATATAAAATATACAGTAATGGATCGTGTCTTATACGATTCTATCGTTAAATTACTTTTGAAACTGCATCATTTATAGTCTCAAATAGTAATGCAAAATACGTACACACAAAAGAAAGAAACAATAAGACAGTCTATAGAAATTTTCCAAATCTCAAAGTATTATATTTAAAATGTTTTTATAGTTTCTAAAAATAAAGAATATTCATAAAAAATACGATTTTGTTCAAACTTATACTTCTCATCTATTTCAAGAGCTTCTTTAAGTTTAAATACAATAATTTCAAAATTGTATATAAATTAATAAACCATATGTTACATCGTATTACAAAGACGACATGTGCAATTCATTAAAACAATAATTCCTCAAATAACAAAAGTGCATAATTAAGCATAAAATAAACACATAACTTTTCATATTTTTTTTTATTCACGACTTTACCGCGAAATAATCTCTTGTATAAAGAAATCAAAAAATCAACTTAATAGAATAACACTTTGATGGGAATTTTCCTTTTTAAAAAATTGTTAAGGTCGTTAAAGAATCTAATGAATTTTACTGCATCCACCCGAATGCACCAGTATAAGCTTTATGCTCTAGGTACGCCAAAGCCTTTTCCTAAAGCTGAAATTATCGGCCTTTTAGAAGTGCACAATGTTGCATTAAGTCTCGGTTAACGTAACGATAACTTCAGTCGCGAAGCCGACTTGCATAATTTATTTTCCACACGAGTATAAAGAAGGTTTATGCGTATACGAGCAACCTTTTCGATCTTCACTAAAACAATGAATCTTATGGAATCTCAAGGAAAAACAGCACTAATGATTATTTCATACAAAGATGCAATTATGCACTTGTACCCGTCTCATTCTATATTTATTATTGTTTTTGCAGCACAAGGAGGTGCGTGCACATTCCCTGTACAGCTTTTAAAACACTTCATCAGCTATGCATTTTGTCAATTCCATGTCCAATTAATTGCACTTGCATGAGAGCTTGCGTTATATATTTTTTTTAATTAAAATGCAACTTAGGTGTACAGTTAAAAAATCGAGCAACATTGTACTTTGTACGTTAAAAAAATTTTCCCACCATAGAACAGTGTCCCGTATACGAGTATTAACTATAATAGCAGGTACTAATTATAAAAGATGCAATTATGCACTTGACGGACTTTTTATAAAATACTCCACCCATTTCTTTCTTTGTTAAAACGAGAATGTAAAAGGTTGGTTTTGCTGTCGTGATAACAATAACGCTTCGTTATTAGATACTGATGCAATTGCAGGTTAGCACGTACTTTGTTTCTGTTTTACAAAAACAACTGTTTATACAGCTTAAATCGTCATTGTATGCTGAAATATGGTTGAAGATCCAACTAAATTTTCGTATAAATTGTTTATTATTGACGGAGCGAATACAGGTTTCCGTACGATCTCTGGTAAATGTCGTATTGTTTTTCCTCTTTTAAAATCAACCATAGCGTTTCGTTATTGAAAAATCCTGTGGGTACATTAAACGTCATTAACCTTCTTCATATCAAGATCATTATGCACTTTTAGCTAATTGGAATGTTTTACATCAATTAATGCAAGTTTCAATGCAATACGTTGCATTTTACCTCTGAAAATATAAGCATGAAAAAGTCAAAGGTTAACAACATACATAAAGTTCTGAATCATAGAATACAATTTATTATTTAATTTATTTTAATTTATATTGTTTCCTGAAATAATTAATTAATTATACTGATATTTTGTGAGCTGCACTTCTATTGATATCTCACGATTATGCCCTTTAAAAATAAAAAGAGTAAGAAATTAATATTATACTGTACAAAGTTATAAGGATGTATAACGCATCATTTGAATTAACGTTTAATATGACCATTGGCAAAATTCTAAAAATGTACATACAATGCAACATGTTTCTGTCATGATGTAAATTCTTCGTTATTTGAGTTCCTGGAGTAACCTATGTGAACATAGATTCACATAGGTCAGGACCTATGGAATATGCAGCTTATAAGGTGATATATGTATGTACAGCGTATAACGAAAACAAGGTGCAAAATAGTTACGTATTTTATCCACTTTGACTTTTCGTTAATTTTTTTTATCAAGTTGGTATTTAATAAACAGCTCATTCCAACGGTATAGATCTACTACGTCTCTCTACGAAAATTACAACGAACAGACTATATAATTACGCACGGCGTAGCAGTAATTACTCGAGTTAGTGCTATCACACTTGGTATTCCGTTGTAATTACTCCATACCGAATATGCAATTTAAAACTGTGCAATGACCTCCTGCTGCAAAGTAATTGTACATTAATACACTTTGATTTCGTGAAACAATTCAGAAAACTTCTCTACGAACATAAGCTGGTGTAATTGAATATTCTTTAGTTTCGAATTTGCATCTATTTTGGTGCATACAATGCAAAATTTGTGTAGCATCGTAACATCAGAGACTGAAGTAATAATTTACAATAAATGTTTATTATTATATTTCATCGTAAGTTATCTTAGGAAGCGAATGCGTGCTAGTCGACAGGTAGTACTGTAAGGTAGTTTTTTAGTCACGCATTAAAATGCATAATTAATTATATTAATTGCAATAGGTAATTGCCAGCGTAAGTTTGTCTATTAAATAAAAGTTTGCATACATATTTATTCCAAAAATGAAGTTCCTTATCACTGAGAGAAATTAAATACAATGTAACCTGGTACATTAGACCGAGATACCATTTAAATTAACCGCAACTGAATCTAGCCACAAGATAATAGACAGGCGACAGGACTTTTGTAATAATTACGAATACAAGAATCCGATTTATCGTGACGGGTGACGTAAGTTATTTGTGATGACGACCACGTGCTGGCAGATCAAATAATCCGACAAGCCTGGAAATGTGCTCCTATATTGACTTCGGCGAACTGCAGCACAGAAAGGAGGAAACTGTTCGCGGGACATCTTTGCGTTAATGTGGTATTTATAATGAATGAGTGCGAATTGAGTGTGCATGTGCATGCGTGTGTGCGCGCGCGCGCTTATATATGTGTGTCAATAGTATGATCGTGTGGTATGATTTCGCTGACCTATTGATTTGCCTTGGTTTAATCGCCCCGTGCATAATTGGCTTGTTAAAGAAGAAAGGCATTAGCCCATTTTTTGTCCGAACACTAGAGATTTAATTGTGTTGCAATGAATTGTATATACCATATTTAATTTGGAAAGAAAAACCACTCTACAACAGAAGAATTTTTCAAGAGTTTTGGTAGGAATACAATAGTACCGCAGTCTATGGTATTTTGTCTATGCACGTTGCATACCTATAGACAATACTTACGTGATGCTTGTATTTTTTGCATCACACAAAGTACAATATTCACTTCTTTTCATATGGTATGTATATTTTTCGATAAACATGTTTATGCAAAAAAAATTGAGAAAAGTTCAAAAGATAGCCCTTTAATGATTTGCTTATTTCTTGCATATTTCTAATCTCATAAAACATTCCAATATAACAAACCTTAACTTAAGTTTGCGCAACCAAACCTTATCTAATGTATTGTAACTTGTAACGTGGGGAAAGGTTTTTGTCTGGGTAGCAGCATCGCTACGAGTCAAGAGTACTGTACCTATAATAAGGGTGGCTGTGTTGCAAACGGGCGAGAAAGATGCTTTGTGAAAGGAAATTGCTGACGGTAACAAAGCGTGTCCCCGTGAATGGTAATCCCTCTGCTTTACATAAAAATATATACTTCCCGGCAGCTGATGCCCAACGCCGGTTTAGACTGCGACGTCATCTCCTTCCCGTGCCCGGAAGTTGCCCCCCCCCCCCCCCCAATAAATGGGAAACCGGAAGGGTGGAAAAGAGAAAGTTGACGACGTCGCGTTTTTCGACTCAGACAATTACTTCGTATTTCCATTTACTTGAATTTTTAAGTATTTTGCACAAATCTATATACCACAGATCTACTGCGCCAACTGAAGTTGGTTCTATCAAATAAATCAAGTGACAATTAACATATGAAATTATTATGATAAGAAATAAATTTAGCGTTAAGAACTGTAATATTATACATCCTTTCTTTTTTAACAAGGATTAAAATTTCAAAAATTAATAATATACTTAATTCTATCTCGCACAAAATTATATCCACTCTGTCACACACGTACAATAAGATTAGAAATATTTTCATATATTGTGCAATCTAACAGACTGGACAAAATATAAAATATAAAGTTGTATCGGATAAGCAAAAAGATAGCATGAAGCCAAGTATGATAGAAAAAAGTTGGGTTAGGTTATTTGTTGAGATAGAGGCATAAAATGTATATACGAGTCGCTTATCACGTGTCTACAGCTCGAAAGTTTTTGGATCTATGATAATCGCAATCTCGCTGATCAGCATTTTCGAAAGTTTCCTTCAGGCATGCATACCAAATGGGTCCGTCACTTACGTTGTTTCCAATGGGCCATACCGTACCGTAATGTCGCTCGATATTCGATAATGGAAAAGGCCCTGTCACTTGATATAGAGATAACCGAAGATAAAAACGAAACAAATAAAATATCTTACGATTTAGAAGTGAATTTCAATAATTTGGATACGAGGTTACTTGAGATGGCGAAGAACACACGTCATGTCCGACCGCCGTGCTGTACACGTTAACTACTATTATGTTCAGAAGTTTTTAAGCGAAAGGCAAAAGTTCTGATGGTATCGGCACACTTTGTGCCATTGTGCCACTGATATCGTGTGGTGTATCGGCGGTAAATTCAAATTGAATTTTAACTTAGCATTATGATACTAGTACCAGGTCACAGAAAGTTGCAAATAAAACTTTGACGGATACTATTACTAGGTTACAAGACAGCGATTTATGTGAATTTATTTTTCGATGCATCTTCTGGAATAAGGTAAAGAAGATAAAATAAGAAGAAAGTGAGCGCGAAGAGGATTACTGTTCGAAAGGATCGCTCGTGAATTGAAATAATTGACAGTAAAAAATTTGGCGAGATTGAAAAAAAATATTAATTCTACCTCGGACACCTGATAACGTAGATCTTTAAAAAAAGTACGTTCAATAACATTCAGTAAGATTTCTATGAGTGAAGTAAAATTTTTCCAAAATTTAGATCAAGTTAGGTCAGTATAGATTAATCATGTCTCCGATCAAATGTAAAATCTTCGTCAAGAATTCCATGTCGTCAAGAAAAAGGAGTAGACTTTTGTGAAAGAAAAAATCCCTCAGGATAAAGAAAATGTAGGATTCTTTCAAAAGAGGATTTGCGAGTAGAAAATAAAATAAAAAACGATAAAGAAAAAAAAAGTCCAAAAACTTCAGGCTTAAATCGTACATTCAAATTGCACGAAATCTCAAGAATATCTTTTGAAACAATCTCTGAAGAAACTCTCGAAATATGTTTAAGGGACGTCAAGAATTTCAAAATAACTAGAGCAGGGTGAGGTCATAGTCAGCGAGGGAATACGAGAGGAACAGCTCCCCATGATCTTGAAAAAGTTGACCGTAAAATAAGCGTCAAGATGAAGATAAAAAAAAATGAGAAGAATTAAGATAAAGAATATTATTAAAAACATAATCAAGCTGATAAAAGATACTGAATGGAATATTTAAAAAATATATGAATAGTAAAGAACATTCTTTAAAAAAAATTGTATACAGAATTTCTTAAGAGGTATATTCTTAAGGGAATATGCGTGAGAAATTTCTGAAGCGCAAAGTAAAGTGAATAGCAAAGGAGATGCGAAGTGTTTTATTGTTTTTCCAATGCTATATTCCACGTCCAATTTTAAAATAGATATAATTTTCTTCTATGAGTCAATAATATTTATATAAACAGTAAGAATAATTCTGATATATGTATTGTATTATTTACCCTTTATATTTTATACAAGTAAATAATTCAAAAACATATATACTCAAATTGAAAAAGATTTTAATAACATGAGTTGTAGAAATATAGCTTAATTATCATGATTTCCCCGTAAAAAAAAATATATATTAATCATTAATAAATATTCGTGTGCAAGAATAGCTTTATCTCTCTATATATCTATATCTATACTGAACAAT
>JARQSV010000705.1:168786-180429 GCA_030142285.1 Calameuta idolon | reverse complement strand
CTCTCTCTCTCTCTCTCTCTCTCTCTCTCTCTCTCTCTCTCTCTCTCTCTCTCTCTCTCTCTCTCTCTCTCCCTCCCCTCTCCCTCTCTCCCCCCTCTCCCTCTCCCTTTCTCTCCCCCCCTCTCTCTCTCTCTTTCCTGCTCCCTCCCTATCTCTTCCTCTCTATCTTTGTCTCACTTTTATTTTGGCACTGCTTGACATTCTGCACCCTCGCTTACTTCTCACCTTTTCTTATCTTAAAAAATGTCTCTGTGCTACTGAAATTCTTTTCATTTATTCCGTCACAGTGGTTCGATAAAATAATACAAAAATTATTTGATTATGGATAAACGATATTATTTTTTAAATCTGTTCAACGTTTATTAAGAATAATCATGGGTGATAAGTTGAAATCAATTATTGTACTAAAATCTTAAAGAAGAATTTAAAGAATATTAAGATAAGAGGCAAATAGATAACATTGAACATGATAAATTCCTTTTTTCATATTAGGAGGAGTTTCTAATGTATTTTTTCGTATGTTGTCGAATCGTATATTGTCCTATACAGTAGCAACGGATTGCGAAGGCTGAAGCAGGGAAGCTTAGAAATAATTAAATGATACTATCTCGTAACGTGAAACGATATTCATGCAGAGGATCCCAATCTATTATCATCAACGAATTTTTGGCGAGGAAAGATCGTACTCAGTCTCGGCAACAATATTGCACACCTGGACCTTTATCGTAGCCTGGAGATGCTGCGGGAAGCTTGCCACGGTCAGGGCCATGCTCTCGAAGAAGGCGCGAGTTGGATCATCTGGATTTGGTGAGTTTCTCCTCCTATTCTTGGCGGCTGGTGTCATCGTAAGGCGTCGCGGCGCCGTGTTCGTCGCCTTCTGGAGCGCCTCTTTCGACGCCAGATGCGATGGCTCAGACATTCTAGGACGTAGTACTCTACTGGTTGCCGATGGCATTGCGTGATATCTGTTATCACATCAGCCGCCATTCAGTTATCCACTAAAGATCACGGGTCACGCAAGGTACACCTACCTGTCGCTTGCTTCTGAACTTGTTTGACCTGAATTATTCTGAACTGGGTTTTCCGTACGGATTGGGTTATCCTCAACTGGATCTTCATTCACTGCTGGTATGTTCCTCGGGGATGAGATTGTCTCTTTCTTGGACCCACTTGAGAAATGAGATCCGGACCGGAGGAAGCGTTTCTCTTTTTTCGGAGAATTGCACTCACTGCTCGCACAACTGTTCTCTCGTGAATTTTCCCCGCTGAAAATATGGATACTGTCAGATTTTGTAATACTACATTTTTTATTGAAAAATTAAAAAAATTTTTTTAGTCTTACATATATTTCTTCAAAAACGATAGGGCATTGTCGTAATGTACAGATTCTCTCGATCCAGACTTTTTTCCCTCAGGATATCCTATGCCTCTCGTATAAGCGTAACGCAGCCTCTTCCAAAGATTTTTCGGTGCCTCCACTAAAAGCAGAATGCTGTATAATTCGCGTCGCAGAGTAGATCTCTGCAAGATGTAGAATGGATGCTAGCACCAGAGCTTAGCCAGCATGGTTGTAAAAGCGAAGCGCACGAGTCGCGCGGGCGTCCGCGTTCTCTTCCGGTAAAAGGAAATGAAATGACGAACGATATGCAATAGTTACAGCATGTACTGCCTATAGGAATACAATGTATGCGCGTGATGTATATGACATAAAAGAATTTTTATGTTTCTGCACGACATCCTGGAAAAGAGTTTCCAACTGGTACACCAGTCCAGACAGTATATCGAAGAACATTCAGTTCTTTCTTTAACACGAAAGCCGAAGAACCATCAAAAATTCAATCCATACATTTTTCAAAAACTGGATATCACTTTTTTTTTATCTTCACTCTACTTTCTCGCTTTCTCCAGTTAGGGATGAATCTCCGGCTGGACCGTCCGGCTGATTTAGTTTGGTTTTCAATAGCCCGAGGAATTAGAGCGTTCTAATGTCCACAGACGAGAGAGACAAAATGCATATAATAAAATAGGACGAAAGATATATATATATATAGCTTTGAAATAAAATCTACCGAAGATTTCAACGTCTTCGGATTTGGTCTGTTCAGGGTCCTCGTGTACCGCTCCTACCTTTTTCGGATCCACCCTAAGAACTCCCATGAGAAATATATTTCCGTCGGAGCTCTCTGTTCTCGCACGAGATTTCCTCGCGCATTTTCCGCAAAACCGAAAGAGGCGTACCGTTGCATTTCTTATGAGTCACGCACCGTTCTCTTTCTTCTCTTCAAACTTCTTTCTAACTCTCATACGTTGCCCACCTTATTCATTCTCCATGAATATACGAATCAATATTCCCCTTAATGGATCCTTTAGCTATTCTTCTGGTGTTGGTCTAGTTCGCAAAAAGGTAAAACTAAAAATACCATTCGAAAAAGCTTACCCGGTGCATTTAATTCCCCAGCTATCTTCTTCCAGATGATATTTTTATGAATGATATCCTTGGCGAATTCGTGACTCGGATCATACAATTCAGGGTTGCTCTTCACCAGATCGATCATACGAAATTCATCGAACGTCGTGTTTTTACCTATCAGTTTAGGCATGACTGCTCGCCCAGGGAAATCAGGGTAGCTTTTTCTCGTTTTTCTTCCCCTTAAATTCTTCACGAGAAAGAACTTTAGATTATTTTCTGTATTTGAATATTCTCGTAACGATGACAGTTGGACAGCTGAGCGAGGAAACAACGGCTAATAACAATGACGCGTTTTGAGTATTACTTTTTTTATTTCTACTCAGAGTGAGCTCTTGAGACGAGGAAGCCTTGAAAGTCCGTATGTGTCTCATGATGTAATATGTAGGTACTTCAATCTAATATAGGTATCAATCAGCGTATGTAGCTATGGGTATATATATAGTATACACTATATGCACGCACTCGAAACAAGTGGACGTTATTTTGTACGCAGCCTCATTGGTTTTCATGCCTGGCATGAGATTACCCGTTGGAAAAGGATTTGTCGTTCGCTCATAATAAATTACCTAATGATGGTCGCTTCGCTAATTGACAGTAAAGTGGGAATAGGGATTGGGTCGATGCGTGGATGCGCGAGAGGCACGGCGAAGGTAAATTCTCTATTTGGATGGAGTTGAGAAAAATGACTTAATCCTCCTGAAATGGCTTCATAGGTATAAAGGCAATGGCGCGAGTGCCGTCATTAGTTGGAATGGACGGGCATCGTTTTACAGTAATGCTACCACCGCCACCACCGCCACCATCCTTCGAGCAGCGGAACCTTTCCCGTCTGCACCCTTTGACCAATTATATCCTGGTTTTCATTATTAAAAAGTGAAAAAAGGGGGTAAAACGTGGGTCGGTACGCTCAACCCCTTTTGCTATGCTTTTTTCTCGGTACGTTTCTCGTGGGTTACCTTGTTCAATGGATTCACCACCCTCTGATGCCTGAGGATATTAAAGGGGGACTCTGCTTTCTCTTGGATACAAACCCGCCCCTAAAACTCTTTCTAGAAGGTTTTGTACACTGGCCAAATAGGGTGCAATCAATTCTTTACACTACGAGTGGCAGTGCTCTTTGGGGAAATCTTGATGGTGACGGTAGGAATATTACTGACTATGATCGTTGCGTACTCATTTGAGGCTCTCTGTTTTTGAAAAAACCTGTAGTCAATGTACATTTTTTTTAATTCAAAGGTCTTTTGTTTCTTTAATTTTTTCGTCCTTAGACAATTCTCTCAATCGAATCACCAAAGCGATCACGCGCATCCCTTAGGGTTCAGAATCTATTTATGTAGACTAATCTGATGAATTTTCTGGTTCCGTCTCGCGAGACCGTACTTACGTAGGTATATTTCATGCTGAAGGTGCATCAAGCTCGGCTCTACATAATGTAGCAAAGTAGGGTGCAATGTATAATAGGTAGAGAATGGGGATGAGGATAAAGGGGTTTGGGTAACGGCGTAACTCGTTGACGAGATTATAATCAAGCAAGGATTAAAGCTGAAGTAGAGAGACGCGAGCCGCAACCTACCGAACTGCAAGCACTAACATATATATTGTATATACCTACAGTATAGAGGGGTGGTTGGTTGCATCTCGGAGGTCGGGGTGAGTTTTCGTTAATAGCGTCAACCCATCAGCCTTTGAGCCGAAGCCACCCCTTAAACATCCTTTTATTTAGCTTTCGTTAAGGGGCACGGGTTAGCCCGGAGTTACGTCGAGAGGGATCCACTGTATATACATCCCCTGACGCTGAAAGTGAAAACTCTAATACGTAACCAAGCTGCCAAGGAGACTGCATTATTTTCCGACAGGGGCAGACACCCTCTATGATTAGACTCGACGGAGAGCCCTGCACGATAGCAGAGTATCCATAAGGAATTCAACGGAATAAATACAAGGGTAAGCGCCAGGGGTTCGATGGTGCGAGCTCTATATAGTAACTTCCGTATCACCGGTAGAGCAACGCGTGCATCGCATACTTATTGTACGGTTGATTCTGTTATTGAACTTCCGGTTTTGCACGCACACGTGTAATCAGGATCAGGATCGAATCAACAAGGGTCGTAAGGAGTGGCGTCGGATCGGGGGATGGTTTTTGGAGCAAATCCGTAAGAGAAATATGTATAGAAAGGATAGGGGTGGTTGAGGGTGATTTTGAGTATAAGACTTCGGTGGCAAGACGTATAACGTATGGTGCTGACTGAAGTGTGGAGGTCGGAGCGGTGGCTGTCGAGCAACCCTGCGGAGCTGAAGCAAGGTGAGAAAAAACGAAGGGAGTTCAAGCTGAGTGAAGAGGGCGGTAAGCAAGTTCAGTGGGGGAGAGGGGGGTTAGGGCACTCTGTATGGGAAAGGGGATGGAGAATCCATGGGATAAGAAATGTGACAGTGGGAGAATTGGAAATCGAAGGTGGATCATTCGCTCGCAGCCGGTGCCAACGTTTTGAGAAATCGCCTTGAAAGAGAAGCACGAAGGAAACGACCCTGGACTTGCTGTTGTAAACTATATAGATCTAACCTGATTCAACTCCACGTTTCTACTTACCAAACTTTATCCCGTTTTGTGCTAGTGATTTATGTGTTACCCGTTATCATCATTTTTTTTTCTTTATACTTTGTTAGAACGTGACCCTGGGAACAAGATCGGAGAGAAGGTAGAATTAATGTAGAAAATAAAATTTATTTAGGTAGGGTAGGTTAGGTTAGGTCAGGTCAATAAGTTTACCCACTTGCTGCAATTATTAATACTAATAATTTCTTTTCGTGCCTCTAGTATACAATACCTATTAATATTTACACTAATTAATCCACGTCGTTAATTGCCTGTCGCGTGTGCCTACCTCCATGCCCATTCGACCGTTTAATCCTAGTAATGTTGTGACGTCGACGTGAGAGTCAACGGTGTGGCAAGATACGAACGGAAAATGAATTTACACGTCCAATTAGGCGCGCAATGACACTGCCACGACCTTATCCTTGCGGTGGCAGTTACGTGAAGCTTTAGAATTTATTTTTGATTTCATTTATTACCCAAGATTCCCTTGTTACGTTACCAGGAGTACTAATGACTTGCTAATTGCTCATGGACTCATGAGAAATTCACCCTAGAGTCGACGTCGCGTACACGACGTTGGAAAGTCGAAGTTATTTTTTTTCTATCTTTTCTTTTTTTCATTCTTTCAGTCTTTCACACCTTCCTACCCTGAATCCTTTCTTTGTGTTTTCTTACCAGTCGTAGAAGAGTCTTTGTGCTAAACTCATTAAACCGAAGTATAACAAGAGCATAGGGAATATAACTAAATATGTATATATGTTTACTAATTACCTATGTTTATATCGTACGTAGAAATGAAAGAGAAATAGGTAATTATTATAATTAAAAATAGAGAAATAAGAGTACGAAAAACCACAGAATCGACTTTTCGTTTTGTTACAATATTTGCCAGTCAATCGTCGTATCGCATGAAATTATGTTAATTGGATCTTGCCGAGACTTATACGAGGCTCTTTTCTATATGCTATGTCAGTATTGTGTGTTTGTCAAGTACGCATTTTCATTGGCTTACATTGGATATCCATACTCTATCGGCCAAGTTCGATATATTGATCCATTCGACAAACTTCAAACAAATTGCAGATAGTATTATATTCTTTGAACCTACTCATGGCGTAGTATTTTGTGACGAATAGGTATACCTATAATCGGTATATACAGTGTCGGATGCATAAATGATTGTTAGCCTGATAGTCTTCATAACTTCAGGAAGTTTACTGAACGCATAATGCTGAGTTCAATATGATGCTATTCTTCGTTATTGACACTGCTTGTCGATGTAATTGAAAAGCCTGTGGCTTTTACGTTCTGATTGATGATCGCACAGCTTATGTTGCTGATGATTGAATTATGGGTAATAATAATTTTATTTTTTTTCTCTCGGTTGGGTAATTATTTTTAATTAATTTTTCCACACTTGTTCTAACGTTACGATTGTGGTTGATGACTATAATCCTACTCGCGAGAATGGACGCAATCGATGAAAGATAATTAGACTTGTTAATTAAGAATAAAAAGCTTTTGACATCATTGCGATTGATGCATAATGAAAATATCAAATGCTTGATTATTCGTTATTTATTCTCCCTTCTACTCTGTATGTTTTCGTTATTTCGCCACATGTAATCGGATTATACTACTGATTATTAGCAATGTAAAGTATGGACTGTATATAATAAAATATACATACATACATACATACATATATACATATCATAAAAATATTTTCATTTCAACATTTCAAGTTTAAAAAAAATCAAGCGATTTGTGGAAGAACATTCTAAAATATTGGATAACATGTCTATAGACAGGTCTATATGGAATATTATATAATGCACTGATAACAAACTTGTCCCTAGATACGAAGATAATGATAGTATACCGTACAATTAAAATGCGATCTTACTTCAGGAGTTAACAATCTGTTTAAATTTTCCCGGCAGAAAAATATCGCAAAACTTCGTTCTTGATCAACGGTTTATGCAGTTGCTCGAGTGCAAGCTTGCGATGATGCACATACGTTAGCTGCAGGTTTGTCGGGGTGCGACTATTATATTGACTTTCTCTAGGCAAACATTTCATGCAGGAGCAGTTTCGTGGACATTCGCTGGACAAACAAGCGACACAGTGTTCATACGAAGTTACTCAATATGCTTTAAATTGCTTCCCTATGCCTGGTCATTGTTGAATGGATATATACGATGGCTGATGGGGCGGAGCCAGTCGGACGAACAAAGGGATGCCCGTTAGAGAATGCGAATCCGCTACGAACTGAAAGGCGTACGACAGACCTATGGCAGATTGGATACGAATAGGACACCCTGTATATGGGAAAGGAACAACTCCCTTGCTAGACGGTTAGGCGAATAAGTGAAATTGAAAGCAGCCTGAACTCCTCGGATAAATTAATCGACCGATGATAAGTTGGAAAGCGGCATCAAATCAAAAGGTGGTGTAGCAACTGCAGCGAAGAGATACAGAAAGATTACGTCACAGGAAATGGATGTCCGTGTTAGAGCTTTTCCACCCTTTTACCTCTTCCTCATCTTTCTGATTCTTTTTCTTATATCTAGTATGGCCTGGGACTTTGACTCGATGATACGCGTGAGATAGATTATATAATATATATGCATATAGGTAAATCTTTAGATACGTGCAGGAGCATGTGTGTTGAATATATATATATAGTTTATATATACATAAATATTTCATATCATATCAATAGTTTCGATAGATGATTAAAGATGGAAACGTTCGATATGCTCGATGGTTGAGTGAAGTTGATGGAAAAAAATCATGAATTCGAGAATTAGATTCATTTCCCATCTTTCAGTTTTGGGATTTCTATACAATTATGAAGATTCGTACTTCCGGTTAGACAGCAGCGCATGCGCACCTTGTTTCCTCACACTCTGCATTAGACGATTTCTCATTTTCATCACCGCCTGGGAAATTATAAAAGTTCCTTGATTCGAGACGTGATTTCAATTAAGAATTTCTATTCCTGTCGGGAGGTCGGCGCTCGATCAGGTGAATGAGTAATTGTTGTTCGTCGCTAAAGGACCGAGGGTGGAAATAGGAATTGCGGGCGCGGCTTAACCGCAGAGAAAGGAACCGAGTTTCTAGAAGAAACGTGCAAGGATTTTTCTAATTAGTTTTTTCAATGGTTACAGGGTGAGAATATTAAGGGTTGTTATCTATGTATATATATCATATGCTATATCCCTTTGATACTATGAGGACGATCAAGGAATCATGCTATATCGCGTGAAACCCTTTTGACTCCCGACATAGGGGTTGATTTTGATCGATTGCTGACCGACACGAAACATTGCGCCACCCTTTCGCTACTCTAGTTCTTCGAACCCCTGAGAAGAATCGACGTCCGTTGTCAGCATGATGAAACATTAATCCCTCCCTACGGAGGGATTGTCAAGATTCGATTAGCAGTTAATTTTTTAAGAAAAAGAAGAATCTTCCCAGAATCCCTCCGAAGGTCGCTACGGCAACGTCAATGGACCACGGCTTTATCCCTGTTGGCAGCGGCATCTATACGAGACCTTACGAAACAATCTCGAGAGAGAGAGAGAGAGAGAGACGGGTACTATATACCAGATGTAGATATTTATCTATCTAGACCAGACTGGTCTACGCCTATTATAGGTCTCTGATGAGTCGAGTGTCACTTACGCAACTTGGTTAGAATCACGTCGAGAGACTTATGCCAGGCAGCTGCTCTTCCACGAGGAAGAGAAGTGCATTCTCAGGCTCGTATAATTATATCAGGGTAATCTAAACTCGACCTAGGCACATTTATAGATACTGTATTATATAAAGATAATAGATAACGCTATAAATTATTATCTTGTGTGTATAAAGTCTGTTGAGAAGTCAGAAGAAATAGTCAAATAATGTTATCAGCAGGAGGTGCTGAAATTGTATAAGAGCTGTATCATCAAGGGAGTGTAGAGCGAGTCGAGTGTAGATATACGTTTGGCAAATAGTAGGTAAGAAATAATACGTGTATTCCGAGCCTGCTTCGTATCGAAAGTCGAAAGAGTAAGTATACGTAATAGAGTAGTAGCGACTTTGTGTTTTTTTAGAAGAAAAATTTCAATTACCTTATCGCACTTTCCTTGTCAAGCTTTTTCAATTCTCGCCAATTCCTACACTTCTTTAGATTCTCTGGCACGTACCAAATGCCTCTTGTTAGTGGCAATGGAGCTCAGAGGTCGCGGCGTCGTTACAGCCGTTGACGGTGTCGCAGGCGCATTCTGATCCGCGATTCTCGAATTAGTTGAGCGTTTAAGGAACGCTGGATTAGCCGAGACGCTGGTATAATCTGCTAGTACTATTTTCCGTGTTCCAAACGCTTGACTGCCGGTTGCAAGTAGGCCACCCCACTTGACTAATTAGAGAATGATTCTGCCTGTTAAATCGCGCGTCGCGGATTAGCCGAGGCCTTTGTTTCGCTTACAAATTATAAAGCGACGTCGCGCGCCTCGGCGATAAATAACAGAGCACGAGCGTGACAGAATTACCGAAAATTGTTCAGTTCAAATGTGAGTACTATAGGTCTTCTATAGTTTTTGAAATTTATTCTTCGTTCGTGAGACATCTATAACATAGGTATAACAACATACGGGACACACGTGTGACAAGGAAGGAAGAAAATAAAAATTAATATTCGTTATATGCTTTATCTTTTTTTCATATGTTGGTATTAAAAGTTTTCTTATATTTGCGACATAATTTTTTTAAATATGCCATCCCAACCCTATGCACCCTCTGCAAGAGTTTAATGCTTGTCGCGAGTATGTTCGCTGTAATAATAAGAATAATAATATATTTATATTTGTAGAATACGAAGACTCTTAGTCGCGTCTACCGTGGTGAATTTTAGTGTGCAAACTTTGCAAATTTGTTAAATTGCCAATTTACCTTCCAAACTAGTACCGTTTCTCCATCCTCGCTTCCAGAGCGTCTTTCTGACTCACCGCCCTCCTCCTTCAGCATCCCCTACCATGTCCGAGCGGCCACTTCCATTCGTTTGTACTCTGTCTCTTATTAGCGAATCAGGGAACTTTTTAATCTTCATTTCCGTCCAATTATGAACGGGAATTAATTACGGAATTTTCCTTCCAGTCCGTTGTTAAGCCCGAGTTGAGCTTCTCCTCCCGCTCGTACTTCCGTTTCCGTAATACGGAGCCAAGTTGAGCTTGGGACGCGAGACACTGCTTCTCCAACTTCTTTTCTTCATTTTTTTAAAGATAATTCGAATTCCTTGTACCTCTACCAAGTGCACAATTATAAAGTACTCCATCCCTCTCTGACAATGTACATCCCTGTAATACGAAACACCCTGTAGATGGATTTCAGTCGACCCTTGGGACCGTTGCGTACTATTGGCCGAACATTGTAGAACGCTTCGTATAGGAAGCTTAGCTGTCCCATCGTACAATGTAGCAATTGCAGGAGGTTGCAGGTTGGGCGCGTGTAATTAAATGCAATCAGGGAACAGAGTGCTCCGAATTGCCAACATTTAGCTCACTCCGCCGCCTCCAGTAAGCTTAACCCTATATATGTATACGTATGTACCTTCGACATTCTCTATTCGACTTTCCATCTTGGAGCGACGAGAGAGCGAAGTTGAAAAGCTTTCAATTCTCTATAAAACTCTTTCAGGAAAAGTTCGTCGAAGCAATTAACGGGAATTAATTCCGTGTTTCTTTTTATCCGCCCGTTCTCCCCAAAGCGCTTTCACCTTTTACTTTCATTCTAGTTCGAGCGAATGCCTGTCGCACATATAGCCTCTACGCACCACGTCGACCATGAAATTACGTCGATGTCATTCAAAAATGAAATAACTCAATTGAGATGTATCAAGAGATTTAACGTCACTCTCTAAAGTCAACCGTCCTTCGCCTTCTCTCTCATCCTCAACAATTTCACTCCTGCTGTCAAGCAATTACGCGCTTCTAATTTTCATCGTAATTTATTTATTTTTTATTCTCTCGCCCTTTCCCTTCCTGGTATAACCCACCAGGGTCCAGCGCCCATTAGCCGAAACCAATTAATTCGCTGTCTCGTTAACCCCCTAAGGGTGGATAAAACGTAGCGACCATTCCGTAGCGTATAGCCTACACTACCACGTTGTACCAGTTGCCAAGGAGAGTAAAGTGACTGCAGTACGTATTATAGTTCGAGTAGAAGAATAAAGTGCGCCGCGGGTTGGTGATGTGCAAAATAAACCTGCAGAAAATTCGTACTCTAATGCTGGACCACGGCGGAGCCGAATTCTCGACAGGAAAAGCGCAGACAAAAGGTTTAGAGGCGGCCTATAATTCAGGCTTGATGGCTGGATGGACGAAAGGGGAAAGGAGAATTACGAGGTCGCTTCCGGTGGCGCCTGCACGAGCTTCCGGTTCCGGTCGCGCTGCTACCTCATCCCTCCAGCATTCTATACCATCCCTCCTCGCTGTTTCTCTTTCTCGTTTATTAACTCTCTCTCTCTCTCTCTCTCTCTCTCTCTCTCTCTCTCTCTCTCTCTCTCTCTCTCTCTCTCTCTCTCTCTCTC
>JARQSV010000705.1:115147-150174 GCA_030142285.1 Calameuta idolon | reverse complement strand
GAGAGAGAGAGAGAGAGAGAGAGAGAGAGAGAGAGAGAGAGAGAGAGAGATGAATAGCAATAAAAAGAAGCTCGTATAAAAAGCAGAAGAAAAATAATAACTTTCTATATACACACACACGCGCGCGCACACGTATGACGTTCTATGAGTAAAATTTCTGTTGCCTGCTGTTCATTAAAAAGTGACGTCTTTTGTAGGGGAAAAAAATGTAATTTTAAGAGGGAAAATATAAAGCAGGTCTATCGCACTCGACCCTTAAGCTGCACGTGTTTATATTGCTGTACACATTATATTCTTACCTTCTTTATATACTTGTATGTATATAAAGCAACGACGTACAACTTCGTAGCCGTAGGGACCGTTCGCATGTATAACGTGTGTGTAAGCTTACTATAAAGCTACGATATAAACCTAGCCTGTTACTCACGATTGATACAAATCCTGCAGGCGTGACGTCATTGTGCGCTTGGCACCATTACGGAACTATGACGAGAGTCATTGCTACAGTCACCTGCAAAAATTCCTTCCTAGCGATCCAGCGTCTCCTCGTAAATTACCAGGCGTAGCCATAATTCATTTTACGAGTGTCGCACGCCGGAATAGTCGTTTCATTCACTCGAGTTGTTCTGCATTCCTCGTTCTTGTGCTTCGTCTGCATTTTGTACTGTGCTTTTGTAATTGTAGGTTATGGCAGAAAAATTTCGGAGATTCAATGGGATATTGGAGGTTTGGGTTAGGAAGGGACGTGGGAAGGATCTTTTTTTTTTCTTCAGCTTTAGTTTTATTTCATATTTGCGTTAGGTAACGGGGATGAAGTTCACTGTTTGGAATCCGCTCGCTTATGTTATTACTGGACGTTGGTTAAGACTTGAAGCTAGTCGTGCTTTTTTACCGACTAGGAATGTTTAACTTGACGGACGCTTTCAGCTCTTTAAAAGCTTAGAACGGCATGTGCCGTGTTGACGTAAGACTTTGGCACTGTGTCCACCCGTGGCGAGTCGGCGTGAGGAACAAAAATTTGTGAAAGTATGACGCGGCGCGATGACGTCATGCGTTTCGGAATTTCATTAAACCACCAAAAAAGCTTGACGCACGAGCTGCGGTGCGACCTTGAAACTTGATCAATTATTTTTTTTTTTCACCAAAAATATATTTCAGACTCTGCTGTCCTTTTATTTGGAATAAGAAAAATTACAAGCAATTGGATATTATGATTCGTCGCAATTGGCATGCCGACGATTCTCTCTTGAGATATTTGACATGCAAATTTATTCGTGCATTGTGGATTTGGCAGACGTTCAAGATGGACTATCCTTCTGTTATAAAGTCAACATGGACTTTGTATTGTGTCACCTCTGTACGAACAAAGTTAGATCCGATACTTTGTAACTCATTATTATTTTTTCTTATTCCTTCTCCCAAGTCTAGCCATATCTACGCCACCGCGAATTTTCAGAAAAGTCTTACCTGTCCTCGGTAAGTGATTCTGCGATTGGCACGATATTACGGCGTCTTACGTAGGTGTACGATAGGAGCGTTCTTGTCGCTGCTGTTAGTAAACGAATAGAATATCCACGTGCAACATATGATTTATATACGTGAATATACGTATGAGGCTAGTACGTAAGTGTTGTTCACTTGTCTATAGGCAGTTGAAAAATGAGTAAGCGTCGATCTAACAAGCGTTTTATTATTATTTTCACGATGTCGCGCATTTTCATAATTAATATCTCAATTTAACGCGGCCTTTAAGAGCTTATCCCGTAAGAAAATTTCGCCCGTGAAATTTTAATTACGTGCTGCGATTAAAAATGTACACGATGGCGTCTGCGCTGCATATAAGAGTCTGGACTTGATATTCTTGTTTCCAAGGTTTTAAAGTTCCGTCGGGGGTCACAACCCCTCTTTATCCCCTCTTCGTTACACCGCGACTCGGGTACTCTCTTGGTAGAAGGATTTAAAAATTTTCTTTTTTTCTTAATTATTAATTTTTTTCTTTTCTCCAATTAATAATTACCGCTGGTACCTGCAGTCGGTTGCACTCGAGAATTGTATGGTTAATCTGAGTTTCATGACTTTCTGGTGTGTGATAATTGTGTCTGCACGCGAATGTGTTACTTTGTCATTTACTCAGGGCGTTTAATTCGATGGGGTTGAAGAAACTGATATAAAGTTTCTAGTTGTATTTATGCGATACTGATTTTTAAATCACTGTACCGATACAAATTCAGCACCCTAATAAAAATTTAATAATTTGTCAATTTTTTCAAAATTATTTTTTTTCACTTTTATCTGAATTTTCAGAATTTTCCCAACCGATCTACTAAACGTGGTCGTTTCCAATTATAATAATATTCACATTGGTCCTCAGTACTGATCAACCCTCAAAAACTGAACGTATACGTTTTAATGTAAAACAATATTAAAAAAATGTTCGATCTTCTGCATTTAACAGATTTTTTATATATTTCTTCTGTTACAGAGTGACAGCGGGCTAGTGGACACAGGTCCAAGTCGAGTTAGCAACATGACAGCTATTAACTCGGTGAGTGCCGTCAGTCTAAAAATAATAGACTTTGCCATTTAACGTAATTCGAATGAATTTTTTGACAAAAAATCATATACTCCGTAACCACTTTATAGTAATATTTTTCTATAGTATCATACTGTGAAAATATTACTATTACTTTCGGTTACTACCATACTGCGTACTTACTCTACACCATATTGTATATATGTATATTACCAGGCGGAGCTTTCTATACCATTTCTTACGTGTTACTTTCCAAATCATCCCCTAATCTCCAAATGTTTATAATTCACCCAACACTCGTGCTATGTACGTGCACATACTGTGCCGCGGTAACACCTTATGAATTCCAAGTGGGCAAACAGTGGTCACGCAACCAAAGCCACAATGGTAATAACTATTAGAGCACTAACTGGAAATTCCATGTTCTTCGAGAAAGGGATGGTATATTAAGGGAGGTCAATTCGACTGGGTCCCACCATTTTTTTTGTTCGAGGTATATAATTAAGGTTTTAGTACTCACGCACCGCAGTTACGCGTCACGTACACCTTGAATGCACGTTTCCTCAAGAACAATCCTCGAAATCCTATATACGCGTCCCTATTGGGGTTCTCTACTTCTGGCTACTCTATACCCGCCTTTATTAGCGGTCGTATTAAACCTTATTACCGCTTGAGAACCTTTACCCATATTGTCCGTGGATGGATCGAAGTGCTTACGGACGTGGAAGAAGGGAACGATTTCGTTTGTGAAAATTGGCCTGTTTTTACGTTGGCAAAGGGCATTGGCTGCCAGGTGGAATGGGTGTTTGACTGGGAAGGGAGGTAGGGAGTTTCTCGTGAATAGGTTTTTCGAGCTCCGATCAGAAAAGCATTAGGATTTAATTACCTACCAAAAGAATTGGCTCTTCGTTGCTGAATCTCGTTTACGTTGCTTGCTCGAACCGCGTAGAGGAAGTTTACTGTTTCGAATAGAAAAACCTCGGTTGTCGTAATAAACGGGTGTTATTTTTGAAATACACAATTTTTTTACGTTTAACATATCGATTACTTCCTGTGGATATGATACAAGATTTAAAGTATCTGCATCTGCACTGCATGAGCAATTTATCGATATGACTATCCTCTTCGATGACTCTCATAAAACTTACCTTATACTTACTCACGCATTCTCGTTGATGGTCTCGTTGAAGTATTGATTCGGTAGTGGCTTATGCATCCGGCTAGCGTGACGTACGAGCTCACGATAATGGGGAAGCAGGATGGCCTAGAGTAGGGCTATCAAATATGTAAGTAATCGCCGCTCGTAAAGGCACCTTTAAGAATACGAGCCATCAGCTAATATCAAATGCCTAACGATAAGTATACATGGGGTGGGTAGTGAATTTATCCTGGTGAACATGGTGGTACCCTGATGACCTCGGAAAAAAAAATAATCTGAAGGGTTATCCAAGTAAGGATGATGGGGAATTGTTGAGGAAGAGAAACCATCGACCAGGACACTCCCTAGAATCTTCGGTAGCTCCGTCTCGTTCCTGACGACTTGCCAAAGTATTGTTCTCGACACCGGCTCCTGGGCGCCCTCGCGCTACCGATCTCACGGTGTATTTATTTCAATAGCGTTAATGAGTTTTCACGTCGGAATAGGTTCGGCTCCAGTTTTATTATGGCAGAACGTGTAATAAATCAAATTTTCTCTCCTGGCTCCAATCAAGAGCTGCGAGCCACCGTTCTAAGTTTTCGCGCGAACATGGGAATCCCGGCAGCTGACACGTCGCCGGCATCGCAATGCCGCTTTTCATCGTTGTCGCCTCCATAGAAACTCCCAGCTCCCCAAGATAGATCTCGCTAGACGAAGCTCTTGACGTTATGGGTATTAGACGATGCATTCATCGTTTTCACTTTGCAATTTACATACGCGTACTACATATATCCCCCTGATGGGGTCCTTCTTTGTACAGTAAATTTACCGTGTTATTCACTTTGGGTACTGGCAGTAAGTCCATTCAGTATCGAGCACCACGTTAAGAAATATTACCATATACGATCTCATGGATATCCTTCGTAGAGTAAATTTTCGAATGTCTGAAAAAGCTTTTGCTTTGTACCCCTTTTTTAAATACCATATAAAAAGAAAGACTTAAAGAGAAAAATGTTCGAATCGCTCGTTACCATCCTTACGATTACCATCCCAGAGAGTGTCGATGCAGAAAACGCAACCTGTCCCGACAATGAAAGCAGGGTCGAAAGTCGAAACTAAAAGCGCTGAAGAAGAAACCAGTTTAAATAAAGCACGTGTATGTAGGTCACTCGGTGTAGCAGCCTGGGTTACGCAAGCTGCAGAAGCATTAGCCGTTGAGCTTTGTTAGACGAGCCTAAGCAATTCCCCAGTGTATCCCTGATGTATATCCTAACCGATACTACTATTTAACTTAGGCTTTACCTAACGAGATAATCCAATGGTTTAGACGTTGTTCGGTATTAGTTGAATAAGATAGGCGTATCAAGACCTGGCTAAATTGACTCTAGGTAAGTGGGTGGGTAGCTAGAGGTCGTGGATATGCTACCTTCTTGTGTTTTCTAGAAAAGTAAACTTTCCACTTCCTGGTAAAGGGTTAAAACGACCACGGACATAGCGCAACTTGCTCTCAAAGCACTTTAAATTGAGTCTGATGTCATCATTTGGGTCTTGGTTCATCGGCACTGTACTTCGAGAGAATATATCATCGCCACTGTGTCCCATTTTTTAATAACAATTGCGCAAGGTATTTTTTAATTCCTGGTTCAATACTTCTTGGACCACTATGGCTCAAACGTCGGGACGCTTCTTGATATTGCTTTCTGGGTACAGGAGAAGGATCGTACGCTATAGATATACGTATACCCGTATACCTACGCTAATGCATGCAGCAATGATGCTGGCCGGTTTCAATCTTGAATACGACTCAGATGTGAAAACAGACCTAGGCCACCGGAAAGCGGAGAACCGCAGGACTAAATATTTATCGCAAGGAGTATAAAGAGACATTCATTGATTTAGAGCGTCCTCTAGTATTACGTGGCACAATATCGGCAGCAGCCACTGCTACTGCGGGTACGTGGCGTATAGGTATAGTATATACGCTTTTATTTACTCTCTTTGCCTGCTCGATGCTTTAGATGATACTTGGAGCGCTTACTATCTTTGCTTTCTCTTCACGCTCCTCGATACTCGGCTTATTATTGCGCGAGGCTGCTGCTTCTCTTTTTTCTATTTTTTTTCCTTATTTCTTTTACGCTCCTTTTACGGCCGAGGAAGGACGGGCTTGAGTGCTCGTAAAAGCGCTGCCGAGGAAAGCGAATAATAGACTTATAAATTATCTGGATCGGCCGGAAGATCTGTTCTTGGACGACAACGGAGCTTTAAGCCATTATTAACCAGCACTAATTATTCTTAGTTTCTTCCATAAGCTTTGCCATATACATATAGTATGTAGTCAAGAGTCTTGAAACAAATTTTTTTTCGATTTGTAAAAAGTTACCGGCTCCACCGTATCTAGCGCAAGTGGCATAACCGGAAGTTGTCAGCGGTTGATACTTGTTCGGTATAGGGCCGTTTTCAAAAGTCCCCTTCACAAACAGCAATAACCCTAAAATAAGGAACCTCGTTTCTCTCGCGCTTCGAACCAGGCGAAACCGGACGACGTAGATCGATCAAAGGAAACAGCCTTTCAACGAATCCGTCGGTTTCTTTTGCATCACAAAAAAATTTGAAGCTCAGAAGCCAACGTTACCACGTCAAAGTCTTCAAGAGCCTTCCGAATGCTAAGCGTCTGCATTTAAAAGTATTTCGCTCACTTTTGTGTGAAGGCTTTTCTCTCCCCCTCCCTTCAGTCACTCCCTCTTAAAGCCTATTCTTTGCCTTTTCTCCCATCCACCTCCCCCTTCAGTTATACGGCTGCCGTTCATTCTTCTCATTTCGAGGGATTGTTTGGTCCAGGGTCATTATTGTTCTCCTTAAAAAGTTTTCATTTAATTGTTTAATTATTCCAAATGTACAGTGATAATCACTTGGGATGTGTCGTCATTCCGTAAAATCCCATCTTTTTTCATTTTATTTCTTCATCCTTATTTTTAAAGTCATCATCGTCTTACTTATCTCAGCCTCTGAATAGCTACCGTTGAGGGTAGATATTTAGCAGTTTAAAAAGCATTTTTCAATTCTTCTTAAATTTTTTGTGAAAATAATAAATTTAAAATTTTTTATTTTTTATTTCATACTACTCCATGCACTGTCATGTATTTATCAACTATATCGATGACGTATCGATCGCTTCAAATTTTCCGCTCCAACATCAGCCTCCGATCGACACTGTCGTCAGGATTGATTTCAACTGTTTGGCAGTGGCGGTCTCGATTTTAAGGCCTCTGCTATGAAAACAACGAATTTCTGAAGATAATGTCCTTCCCGAGGGCGACTTACTATTTTCTGGTCTGTCGTCACTGATTTAAGATGGAGACACGAGACGGGCAAGAGGGTTACGTGTCCGGAGTTTCGAGAACCGAAATATACGAATGCGTGGGCCACCGAGAACCGAATGTCCACAACGCAGACTACTGTCGCTCCCAAGGCTAGGACAGTCGTAGGCCTATTATTATACCGGGTTTCCTCACTGCTAATGATTCCATTCTTCGTTTTACTCGGATGCCTCTCTATAGATATTTATCCGGTTTCGATGATGGATGTTATACTCATTTCCTTGAGATTTCCGAGAGTCCCGAATTGACTGATTTTTTTACTAGTAAATTTTTCAATTTCAAAGTCTATCGTATACCTGGTATATGATGCGTCTATCGTTATCGACGATAATTAAATTTTTTCACGGTACTGCACTAGGGTTGAATTTCACGAAGCGACGGTATAATCAGTATTACCATTACGGGATCATTCCAGACGATATATGTATATGTAGTACAGTAAAACTCGAAAGGAAATGCTCGAAGTAAAATCAACCGTCCATTCTGGTCCAGGTTCAATCTCTCAGGATGGTCTTGGGTTTCGCTCATCCCTTATTATACCTACGTCGTATATCCCTCTATCATATACACAATGTATTATTAGGCCGCCCATCGCGCACGATTGCCCAATGTTTTTTCGTTAAATATCTTTGTCCTTCATTCTTCTTCTTTCGATCCACAATACCAATGGATACGGTGTCTATATCCTGTGGTATTATCTTTATCTTTTTACGTTTATCAGTATAGGAACGCGTAGATGTATACATCGGTTTTCCTTTCCCCCTGGAATTTCTCTGTGAGAATTGCGATCAATGTAAGGAAACAAAGTATCCAATCGTTAGACCGGAAATCTATTGGTTTTTATGTACGTATGGAGCCGTGACTATAGTTTATCGGCTGTATTATCTGTATAAATACACGAGGGCTGGATAGATTGGCGAATCGATTTGTGTGTACATACAGTAGCTCCCCCTCTCCCACCCTACTTCAGATAGTCTATACTTCTATTTGTATACAGAAGATCTGCTCGATGCGAAAAGCAATGGCGGTATAATTTGGCTTCCAAATCGTTATGGAAAATAGTAAATCTACGAGATTACGTCCCCCCCGGTCGTTTATCTCCTGGCATTTTTCAACGTTCGCTTCGCGATGCGGAAAATGACATTTTACTCAGGATAATGGAGGAGTGGTACTGGTACTAGGGACCAAGAAAATTGAGAATCTGTGTATGAGTGCATGTGGAACGTAGGAATTTAAAGGAGCGACCGGTAGAATCAAGTAACCCTTTGCGAATGGGAATGTCCTATATTTTTCGTATCGGGGTAACACAGGGAGTTAGTGCTCTGGTGGTAATATACTGAAAGGATGATATTCAGGCTTGGCGGATAAGATCACTAATATTTGTCTAATAAATGTTCCAGTGAATCGAGTGGTACGGATACGGGGTTAGCGGTTACCGTAGGAAGAGAAAAAACAGACACGCTGAGAGGAAGAGGGATGTGAAGGACAAAGAGTGTGAGAGAGAGGGGGGGAGAGAGAGAGAGAGAGAGAGAATGAAGATGAAAGAGAGGGGGCGGAGAGAAGAGTATATACCTTAAGATGAGATGCGACCCTAAACCCAAGTCGACGAACCAACAAACTCGTCCGTCCGGAAAATAACCTCCGCGAAAAACAACCCTCTCCACTTCTAACCTCCCTTTCCCTCTTCTTCAAAAATGTCCTCTTTTTTATTTCGCTCCTCCCCTAGACCCTCGAGCAGGCTGTCTAAGCCTCTAGCATCCTATCAAATTGGCCAAATTTCTCCACTTGCTCAGCTTTTGTGGATCATCCGATACCTCAATCTTCTCTCTCCTTACGCCTCTCTTTCTCTCTTTCTCTAAGTCGAAAGCTTTTACCCTATTCCTTGTATGCGAATACTTTCCATAACGCAATCACTGTCGAACTTTAATGCCATGATAAACCGTTGTTATTGGCTGCGTAATTTTCCGTTGGTCCAGGATATACATATAGAGACATTTGGGGCACGTTGAGAAGAAATCAAGAATCTTATTCGTTGTAGTTGGTAGACTCGTTCTAGACGTCTGCTTTACGAGAATCGTAAGTTTCTTAGAGATCCGCGTCGCGACGAAGACGTCGTATTTTTCCAGGGACAAAACAAAAAACACTCACCATTCTGTAATATCCACATTCAAACGTAACGGGAGTAACTGTCTTTTACTGTTTATCAGACACATACTAGCATAGGTTCAAAGAACATTTTTTCCCTAAATAATGTTTTCAAAAAAAAAAAACAATTATACTGTTATTGAAAATCACTAACAATGTCCATTCCATCACAGAGTGAGAGAAAGAGAAAGGTAGAGAATTCTATACGATATTTCGGCGTTATTAATCTATGTATAGGCTCCAAGAGAATGAGAGGAAAATCGAACGAACTTTTTATGAGATATTCCGTTAGGACAGGAGCACGAGGGCAGTCGTAGGAGAAGATGGGAGATATCGAGAGGAAAGTGTATCAAAGAAAATACCGTACGCCTGAACATACATAAAGGCTTGGTAGGGCATTTAATCAGGGGCTGAGACCATAAAAATCAAAGAGCCCGTCCCACGATCCTATACCGATACCAGTATATACATGTAGTGTTTATATACCTTTTACACAGGCTAGCTATAGGATATCCGAAGTACATGACTCCTTTCGTAGTTCCAGCATTCCGACGTTCCACATCTCGTTGGTTCCTCTAACAAATCGTAGAATCGAGTCCCTTAACTTCCGTTCACGAGGTTCGAGAGTATTTCCGGTATTTCGCATCACCCTCTACCTTATCACTGCAGTATATGTCATCCTCGACCGTAGGGAGACGAGGGATAGACAAGACGACAATCGTGACGCCATTTTCTTTAATAAAAAACAAACACCTTCATTATGTACATTAAATAGAGAGCTGTATATATATATATATATATATATATATATCTACGCATGAGCTTTCCTTTTCAACCCAATGTCCCTAGCTACCCTATATGAACCACCCTCTACCCACTGCAGCAGTCCAATCGGGAGCGACTAATGGCTTTTTTATTCGGCTCGTAAAATCGCTTTATATTAAACTGATACTAACGCGAGAATATACTACGAAGCAAAGCCCCAACGCCATCGGCTATTTGTCTCTCCTTAGTGGAATAAAGTTATAGCTGGCTACACACGCAATTCCCGTACAGTTCCCATACGCTCGTTGCGATTTCACTTCGTCCCTACCTTATCGCATTCACTGTACGACGATACAGAAGATAGAAATTAATATCACAAGGCATCCGTACAGCGTCTGCTACTGTTACGGAGGAAATGTATTATTACCATGGTTACAATTTTTAAGTAATTGATCGCAATTGGTACATGTCTTTTCCATTTGGTCAGGCCCTTTCTACCAGTCCTCGTGAAGGTGTTACTCGCCAAGGGTAATTGAATCCTTGGAAGAAAGGCACTGAGAAAAACGAAGTTGAGAAAAACTCAAACTACTCTTATGTATGTAGGTACGATAGTGCTGTAAGAGTCGGGGAAGAATTAGAACCGGATGCTTCTGCACAAAGGAAGAAATTTTGCGACAATGCAGAGGGTACTCTAGCTTACTTATTTCAACCCTCTGCGCCTATAGGTAGAGGCCTCTATATATATATATATATATATGTATATATATATATATCTGTGTGTGTGTGTGTATTATACCTTGAGGTATATCTCTATATAAGATCCGCATGTATACATAGAGGGAAGAGGACACTCTTTGTATATAAGTTTCTGACGCTTCTTTTTTCCCTTGCGAAACTCGAACGGGGGTTTTTAAATTTGTTTCTACTCCATTAACCTCGCCTCGTTCCGCGCTCATACCTTTGCCGCCGCCCTAACGTAACTGGCTAAGGCAGAAGGGCGCATGTCCTCGAGTAATATCCATTTGCCGAACTGAAACCAGAGGAATGACGTTGCGTCTTTACGTTCCTTCCTTTCATGTCCATATATATATATATGGACGTTATATAGTATATAGTATCGGTCCGTATGGTTCGAGGTAGCTATCTTTTTCTTTTTCAGCTTCCTCTTTTATTTCTTTTTATTTCCTCTTAATTTCCTACCTTTTCAAAGAATCGGAAATACCGGTACCTCACGATCCTGTGTATATACTGTAATATATTACAGGACACTGTAAATAGATGAACGATTGAAATTCGTAAATGAAAGATCGTTATGAGATCGTATTGAAATTTCAAGCTGTTCTTTATTTTATTGTATTTCATTCCTCCGGATTGTTTTTTTGCATAAAATATTCGACGACTTTCTCTTTACGGTACTCTTTTTATTAAAGAGGGAAATGCATTTTCCTGGACACAGCGAGGTAACCCGTCATTTTTTAAAAGAAATTTTACTTTTTCGAAAATCGCATGTGAACGGTAAAAATTTATTATGCGAAACGATAATAATAATCGCAGCCACTCGTCCTTAAAGAATTCTTAAATCAATCGACTATATATATACATATAAATATGTCAATAGTCAGTTTTCAGGACCATTTTTGATGGGTATTGGTAGTTTCCAGGACATTTGGCAGTTTCCAGACCGGTCCTGGTAACATCCTATATACAACGTATACTTCCAGGGCCGTTTGGCGGCACTCTCACCGAATTTTCGAAACAAATTTGTCTGCTGGACACCCGGAGTTGTGATAGGCTAAGATATGGCCACGACAGGTTAAGATAGGTTAGAACTCCAACGCCACATGTCCGAAGGTTTAGTTTAAAAAATAAAATAACATGAGCTTGCCGTTGTGAACGCCGCATGTCCTCAAAACTGCCCTTGTACACGTTTATATATATATATGTTCCGCTAATGTCAGTTAGCATTGTAAAAAATCGAAAGGTATCTCTTTCAGGCTTTCTTGCGCCACTACGATCCCTTCGTGTCATTCCCACTGACGTCTACACAGTGTCGCACAAATAGCCGACAACGGGTTACCGCGTAAATGAAAAAAAGTTTACAGTATAATTGAGTAAAGCAAAGATACGACGGACCTAGTATGTATTCCCATTCGTATTCGTATTCTGTGTACGCGGTTGACAGCCGGATACAAAGTTCCTTCCTTCGCTCTTTGCAAGTTTAAAATTCACTCGGTAGTACGAAGCTCGGCTGGTAGCAGCTGTCACTTAATCGTCGTTCTGTTCGTCGTGAGCTTTACGCTTTCCTGGTATAGCTGGCGCGCCTTCTCAAAAGCTCTCTATGTTTTTCTTCCGTCTCTTCCCCCCCCCCTCTCTTTCTCTCTCTCTCTCTCGTATCTACGTAGATATCTCGATTCTTGAACAGAGAGCGGGAAGCTTGCACCCCACGCACGCTTAGATGTTTGTCTACGCCAAGTTGTCGGTTAACGATCTCTGCAATCTTGTCGTCTTTGAACCCTGATCGAGTTAACTGCTCGTGCGTGATGTACTTGAGGAACGTTAAATCGTAATGGAGTCTAAAAACGTACCAGTATAAGTAGTTTGTTCAGAGAGTACTGAGCTTTCGTATACTGGTATTTCGTACGTATACGTACCTTGTTAACTGGGACACAAGATATACGGAGTATACGCGTATATATATAATATATATACCCATGGCCGAATATTGAAGCCCAAAATTGTTTTTCTCTATTCACTTGTATTTTTCAAACCTTCTCTCTGCATTCTGTGTACATATTATTCTGCATGTCTGCTTAGCAAGTAGCGTCGACAGATGGTTACTTCGAAATCAAACTCCTGATCTCTTGCTTATCGACCGGAAATTGCAATGATTATTCCTCTCGATAAAATTGGATTTTGCTTCGTTGAGAATCTTTTTAAGAAGAGTGAACTCGATGGGTTCTGGTTTTGATTTGTGATTTATATCCGAGTCCTGCATCGATACATCTTCGAGGATATAGGTCTTGTAATAATTTATGGAGTATACGATGTACAGGCATCAAATATACATCGATGTATATTCGATCGAAACGTTATATTTCGACTTTAAGGAATCTTTGGTACGCGATAAGATTCGGTTATCGTAATGACGTCAAAGGGACTTGGCTGGTATATCCAATTCTATGTAAATTGTTATTTGTTATGGCGTAAGCCGTCACCAGGCTTTCGCTGACTGACTCGACGCCGTCGGCAAATGGAATTTTGTACTTGTTGACCTTGTTTTGAAAATGTCTTTTAAACCACGAGCCGAGCTCTCTCGCATTTGGCGTGAACGCGTGTGCGGTTGAAACAATTTCTCGACGTTTTCGTAATGAACGAAGGTTACCAAGTCCTGACGAGTTGCGTCACGGTTTTCGCGAGAGGTCGGAAAATTCCGAAATTAAACGGACTTGTGATGTAAAGCGTAGAAATTTCCGCGTCAATCCTGCCTCAAGGGAAAGAACCAACTCGGTGCCCTTTCAATGTGGATATTCGTTGGACGTTTGTGAATAGGCACCCAGGTACCTACCGATTTCTTAAAGCGTCAAATCATTGGGATTGCACAAAATGGAAGAAGGGATGGGTGCCATGAAAAAGGAATTAATTTCAAATTCGCTTTAAAAGGATCCCTTCGTAGTCGAAGTATTCGAGACTCTCTTGATTGATAATACGCACGATACATTTTTAAATGTCCTGAAATTAATATTTTTGAAATATTTATCGATCCTTTTTTTTTCTCGACTTACATCATCCATCGATTAGGGTTGTAATGTTGATAAAATTATACGTTTAAACAGTTATAATGGTGTATACCGAAGCCCAGTTTCTTTATCCTGCAATTTTGACATTACGAATTTAATATGGTGAATTTATATTTGACGTATAGAAGCTTTGTTATCCTTTAGAATATTTGGTACTATGTTTATGTACTTTGAAAAATTGAATCCTCATGTCAAGTTCGACTAAGGCAATTTTCAAATTAATTGTCAGTCCATAGTAAAACTTTTAATTAATCAACGTATACCCGCTCTTCTCTACTTCCATTCGCATTTCAACAGACGACCAATAGCAGTTCGGCGATACGTTCAATACAAAACTGTGCAACAGAAGGCGCCAGTGTTATATCATATCCAGTACCAATATATTTTTGCGCGCGAGAAACAACAAAACCGAACGGTGCGAAAGGAAGCTTAAAATAAAGAAAAAAAAATTGCACGAGCTCTCGCTGTTCCAGCGTCGCCCAGAAACAGACAAACGGGACGAATTAAATGTGACATTGGAGCGTCAAAATATTTCATAACCAATATTTCCGTGCGTTTCGCCCATTTTCATGCATATCGCTCGTATTTGCATTCGCATTTTGCATACTTTATGAATTTTACGCGCCTCGCCCGCACTTGTCGTGCGCAATCTGTCAGCGTGCACAACTACTTGCATTTTGCATATGAGCTTAATTCACCTTTCCCTCCCCCCTACTGTTGTAGTTCGTGCTATAAAAATTCTCCATCCTCTCACCAATCCTCGTGGCCCCCCCCCCTCCCCCTCCCACACTTTTACGCCTGAGAATTCCAATAAGCAACTGATTTATTCGGCGCACACAGCTATTTGCTTGTGATGCACAGTCACTCGGACACAGTACTGGACACTGGATCCACAAAGAGTTGCGTGGGCGTTCAGCAATGTCGCCCACGCGGCAGCTGTTCACCGTGTCACGGCAGCTCTAATTCGGTAATATCGTTAATTCTAAAGGTGGCCCAGTTGAACGGATAAAAAAATGTTTCGATGGTATTACGTAATTTTTGTTTGAAAAGTTTCACACGCATTGAGCATACAAAGTGTAATTGATCCTCGAAGCTGTCGCTACTAAGTCTCTATCGTCGTTCGTTGAGAATTTCGAATAAATATTATTTTCATTGTACATGTATATTTATATAGAGACAATTTGAATTCCTAGTCTCTGATAAATGCGAGGAGCCGTTATACGTTGGACGGCAAGAAAAAAGGAAGATGATATAGAGGGTAAAAAGTTTTTTTTTAAAATTACAAGAGCCGTGACCGGCGTAAAAGATTTCAACGACATAAAAAGTTGGTGGGTTTGCGCCGACGCGGCCTGCCTAATCAGAGAGAACGTCGAAATTGGTACCTCGTGGGGAACTTTTTGATTCCCTCCCGTCGTACGGATAGGTCATTTTGAATAAAAATTACCGAACGAACTGCTACAGCGTCACGGGCCCTGTCGCTAAATCATGAAAGTTCCTTGACGATATTTATAATTTGTGGGGGACTTAATGGTACCGTAATAAATATTTAGGGTCAACTTTGGTAAAACACGGGCACCTGGAACGCGCGTTTACATCACTGTTGCGCAAGGAACAGAACCCACTGCGGTGAGGTAGTAGGAATCGGAGCGTTGCGCGTTGCAACTTTTATACCTCAGCTAGTAGCGGGGGTTGGGCTTCCCCCTGGAGCCGATTAATAAATTTTACGTCTTCGAAACTCGTCCCGACAGTCCGCGATGGGATTTTCAGGCTGAAGCAAAGAAGATAAGAAAAAAGAAAGATAATCAAGAAAAAAAAAGCAGTTCAAGAACGACATGATAAAGGAGTGAAATGTAGGGGCGGGAAGAGGGTGGTGTCCTTCCCAGGATCATCCCAACTGTAGGCAACGGCTTTAACGAGACCCTCGAGGGTTTGACGTAGTAAATCCGCCACGAGACGTGGTGTGAAAATATATGAGGAAAATGAGGGAAACGCGGTTATGGGATGAGATAAGGAATGGGCGGCAGGTGCCGGTGCCCCCTGGACTAGCAGGAAAGAACGAGAAGAAAAGATGAAGATTAACAGACAAATTGCTTATCTATCGGTCGCAGTGTCTCTCCCGCACCCCGCTGTCACGTCTCATAATGGGAACCCATTAACCGCTACGCCACTGACACATGTTACCAGTGGGAATTTTTCAAGCCGCGGTGCGTTTGATTGATAACAGACATTACCGATTTCGCGCGATCATTTTCTCTTCTCGTTTTGTACTATCGGCCACATTTCTTGCAGCAGATGCGCACCCGATGCTTTTCTTATCCGATCATAAAGGCTAGAACGGTGTTGAGTACGTTATGAAAAAATTGGCTGGATTGTATGATAATTTGAAAAAAATTTTATTCTATATTAGCACGGATGAAATTTTAGTGAGTAAAATGTTTTACCTACAGGGAGATTCAAGAGTTTTTCGTACGCGTTGGGTGCCGCCAAATTTAATTGGTATATCGTAAGTACATAGAGTTTGATTAAACACCTAGCTCGCTAGTAGCTAGAACCTCCCAACGGTTTTACATGAAAGTACTGATCAAACCACGCGTGTATTCATATTTGCCAAATGTATTTACTCGGCATATAGTATCGACTGACTGTACGGGACCTGCTGCTTTAAACTCGGATTTCCAACGATAATTAATGATGGAGCAGTGTTTGATCAGAGATTATTAAGTTACGGTATTGCGGATGGCACTGTAGGTATCCCTGTTTCTTTTTTACTCTCGTATAAACATATATCTCGTTCTCTCATTCTCACTCGTTTTTCCACCCCATGCGTATGCCCGGTCACCGTGAATACACAGCCTCCACGAGTTCAAACAAATTATCCCGAGATTTTGTAGAATCGCGCAGTAGAAATACGACCAGAAATGAGATTTTCGAATCTGAAAAACGTAAAGAAATATATCCACGTACAGAACAGCTGATAAAGGTGCATCTGGATTCTCCATGCACGAGGTATGCAAGCCGTGTGACGTAATTGCAACATATCAAGTTCTGTACCAAGAATTGAGTCATTCTCTGTGTAAATTTCATCTCTCTCTTTTTCTGTCTCTCTCTTTCTCTCGCTCTTCTCCTCAGTTACTCAGATGCTTCCTAATTCCTTTTCACTCTCTCCTCTCACCAATTCGATGTGTCGAAAACATACGTCCACATATGCTGGTACTCTTATGTAGAATGTCTCTCTAATACACCTGCTCATGAGTTCCGTGAGCTTAATCGTGAGCGTAAAGTATTTGAGACATGAAATCAAGTTTGCGTTTGGTAAAATCAAACGACTGGTCAATCGTTATAATGAGCAAAGTACGGAAGTCTTATCGATCGATGGGACGTTTTTTTTCATATCCTGTAAAAAGTGAACGAAGGCAAGAAAAGGACAAATAAGGCAAAAAAATATAATATGGCAAAGGATATATAGTAAGTACATGCCGGGCATAAAACGAAAAAGTTTTTATGTGTAATTTTTGTATGTGAAACAATATACATATATTTTATATATGTGTGTATATATATTGTATATATATACATATATATATATATATAGTGGGAATACGTATGATGGGGGAATTTGGACGTTATCGATTATGCAAAGAGGGATATACGTATAAATATGTAGGGATGTAGGTCCGAGAGTAAGGTGTATGTGTAAATTGGAAGAAAAGCGGATTTCTCTAAATGTCCATATGGGAGATGCGCATCTTCACAGTAAATCTCGACCTACGGTATGCAGCATCCATGCTACTCGCTCATGCATGTAAACTCAGGACTAAGAGGACCAAAGGGACCCCAGGGGAAAAGGGTCCTCTTCGTAGAGACGGTTCTCTTTGTCGGTAGAAGACTTCTACGTGAAAGCGTCAACCAATTTTTACGGTCTGTTCTATACTTCTATCTTGAGCTTTATCTACAATCCTCATTCTCAGCCTTCCTCTCTTCATTCTCTGGAGCGAGCCGCCTTCGTCTTTCTTTTCTTTGGTCTGATCCCTGTCTGTGCGATTTTTTTTTAATGTCTACGGAGTAATAAAGTACGCGCTTTAAGGCCCCGGAGCACGGAATCAGCACGTAGCTTAGGTATACTAGGAGGAATAGAATAGAACAGGCGAAGGGGAAAGAACGAAGGAGAACGACGGGGAGAGTGAGAGGAGAGGGAGGAGAGAGAGCGTTAGCACGCTTGGGAAGATTTTCCTTTCTCCTGGGGCAATCTAAGATAGAGCGTCCTCAGGAACCTGGAGTACGCGAACTGGGATAGTGTGTGTAAGAAAGAGAGAGAGAGAGAGAGAGAGAGAGAGTCGATTGAATATTTTTACATATATGAAATTTTTATTCTCGACCCATGGTTGGCTGACGTACCTTTCCATGGTTCCTCTTGTTACTCGAGGAAAATATACATGCCTTACTTCTACATGTAAACGCGCCTATACGCTGCTCCCTAAAGCGTACTTGGTTCTTGCGATTCTCTTCGTCATTAGTCGCGTAATTCTTAATGCGAGTTAAACAATTTTGCAAGCCTCTTGAGCAATTTTCCTTCTAGCGATTTTACTAAAATTCGAAAATCACTATACCGTACTTTCTGTTGTACTTTATTTCTCTATATATCTCTCTCTCTCCTTACTTTTATTTCTTTAGGAATGAATAATAACGTTTTTAATTATTTTCACGGCAAGGAGTCTTGTTTATGGAATTGTATCGTTCCGGTGAGACGTGTAACCAGCTACAATCCACTGGCGGAAAGTTTAGTTCGTATTCATTGTAAAAGAGACTTTACACGAGAAGCAGTTATCTATAGGGCTATGATATAAAGAGCGTGAAGTTGCTCTATTCCGTGCAAAAGTACTGCAGCACTTCGTGCCTGAAGCACAGTGGACGTAAAATGACGCTGTAATAAATCAGTACCTAGAATGAGTGAGATATGAGTGCTTTGCACCGATTCATCAGAATTTGGCCATTGTCGCTGCTGAAATTAAACGCATCTTCGTTATACCGAAATTCGAAGGTTACGACGTGCAGTTATTTCCTCGCTCGACACGACGCACAAGGCGCAGTGTCGCCTCTACGACGAGATTATTGAATTTCCTGTCATTCCCAGAAGAAATACGCTCTATTTACTTTGGCGGTGAAATAAGGACGGTCTTTACTGTGCGGGAAGTGTAAAAGAAAAAAGAAATACGTAAAAAGAAGTATATGAGGAAGAAAAAGAAAAAAATATTAAAGGAAAGAAGGAGGAAGAGAGCGGGCGAGTCAAATCGAAAGATTTCTGAAGAGGTTTCAACTCCCCCCCCCCCCCACCCCGATTATCACCCCTCACCCAATCATTTTCACAAGTCACTGGTCGTCGTCGACTTGCGATATAAAACCATCACGGCGAGTTCTCACGAAGCATCGATTTCGGATTTTCAAAATGGTTGGTTCTCGCAACCTTCTACCTCTAACCTCCCCCCCCCCCCCGTCCTCCCAACTACCTATCGTGTTATCGCAAAATCCGAAGCGCGAAAAGTCTTCGTGAAAATTCGCGAAATTACGATCATCCAATCTTGGCGTCTCTGCAATCTTAACTGAGGGGTTGGGTGGTGCAACGTGCTCAACGTTGCAAGATTAGAAATTCGAAAAGCATCGACTTCCGGTTTACTTCATCCTACTCCGACCAGACGATTCGATAACAGCTGCGATAGGATTATGGAAAAAATTTGGTGACTTTAGTCAAGAGACAAGTAAAATCATTAATACTTGAAAGGATGAACGCACGAGCCTAGGCCGCTTACCGTAAACCGCAATAACTGATGTAGTTTCCGGACGTTAAAGCCTCTGTGATGTTACTTCTTAATTCATACATATCAGGGAAACGAAGGTGCAGTCGGAATCGATGCAGATGGGTAGAACAGTTATCTGTCGTGCTTTCTGCCGCCTCAGACTTATCCGGTTCCACCGAACTAGTTAAATCATCCCCGCCGCAGGGTTTCGGTACGCGCGGATTCCGAACACGTAGAAGGAATTTATTTGAAACACGTATGCGCCGCGGAACGGAGTTCCGTCGAGTTTTGCTCGCGCTCCGGTGTGATATGCACCCACCAACTTGTCTCTGCCCGGTTGGCCTCTCCGACCCTTACGAGAACCGAGTCGCAAGTTTAAACGGATGGCTTATCAGAAAGTCTCCCAGGATAGCTTAGCCCATTACTTCTTGTGAACGAACTTGCTTGGCTTCTCTCTCCTTCTGATATACATCCTTCTCCTATCTCTTTCTTTCTTCCACTATGCATTTCTCTCTCTTCTGCAGATTCCCGTAGGTTGCCTAGAGTTCGGTCAATTCGCGGACTCCTCTCTTCCGTTTCAAGGTGTGCATTTCTGATTTCTCTCTCTCTCTCTCTCTCTCTCTCTCTCTCTCTCTCTCTCTCTCTCTCTCTCTCTCTCTCTCTCTCTCTCTCTCTCCCTCTCTCTCTCTCTCTCTCTCTCTCCCTCTCTCTCTCTCCCTCTAGCTCTCTCTTTATCCAACGGAGAAATCGTTTTAGCTTCAGATAACGATAGAGACACTACATTGCATACAGGGTGGAATGGACGAACCGAAAAGTCTTGGACTTTTAAATTGCATCTAAATTGCAAACCGGCCAAGATTAGTCGATTCGACGCCATTACTGCATTTGGACGATCGATACCCGAGCACAGCGATGCTTGCTACTGGGTCGAGTTCGATTAAATCCGATGCATTTCGAGGGTGGTTCAGAGAGTTGGGTATGTGGGTGGGAGTTATCGGAGGTAAAAAAATGTGAAGAAAAAAAAAATAAAAAGTAAATTTGCGTGGACGTTATCGACGTTAAAACGATTTAATCGTCGGACTGCTAGATATATGGTACGGATTATAAAAATTGCGGATTTCATGTTAAAATTCGTGGGCGGAATATAAAGGAGGCTTTTCGAAACATTACTTGGAACGTTAATGCTTAAATACGTCTTATTCCGTATCTGAATTGAAGTAAAAGAGGATTTGTTACTCTCTCTCTCCCTCGCTCCTGACCCCCCCACCCCTCTCTCTCTCTCTTTCCGGTACCTCGTTAGTCGACAATCGAGTGAACCAATTTTTTCTTCTTATACCTCTATCTTTGATTTCATTACTTTTCGCAGCACGTGTCTCCCCCTGACGAACCAAGGGTTCGAGTAGTGAATAAAGAATGAAATTACACAGGTTTCATCCGCGCTTACATATTTTTGCCAGTTCAATATCAGTCGTATATACATGCAGGTCGTTTTCATTTTGAAACCCGAATAGTTTATGGCTCGCATTTCGAATATCGCATTTTTCCAAGCAGCAAAGTCGAGAGACGAGAGACCGTTGTAGCGCGGGCCCGGCCCTCGTAATTCAAGCCATGTCCGAATAAGAAAAACAATCTTCCACGGCAGTTCTCGAAGCTTTTACTAAAAGGGGATTTGCGGTTGGGAAATGCGCGCGCGCGATTTGCCACACTCATAAATTTATGGATCATCCGTGCCGCTAAGCCGAGTAACAAAATGTAATGGCGAGGTGAGCTGGATTTTCACGCGTTACCAGTCGGTTGATTTCTCTCTATATAAGGCCGCACTTACAATTCACCGTCATTCTCATGGAAGGGCCTTTTTCAATTTCATCAAACACTATAAATCATATTCATCCAATCGATCATCACTGCCGATCAATGAATAAAAACGTAACTAATAAACTGCCAAATACACATACACACAGTATCTATCCATAATAAAAATAATTTAATCCACATATACATATACGCCATCAAACACAATGATAAGAGTCGGAGTGCTATGATCCTTCCATTTTTTTTTTTCTTGCAAATCGTGCGAAAAGATAAAGCGCGAATGCATAAGAGACAATGATATCTCTGAACTGTATATTTCACTAGCATATCTCGTAATGGAAAATAAAAGGAAAGAAAAAAATCTAACCCCCGTATCCTTTTATGTTTCAGGTATGCAGAGATGCTCGATGTTTGATTATTGCGATAAAAAATGCTGTCGGTATGTTTACGTATTGAGAGTATCCATGTAGAAAGCGAATATCCCCGTCAGATCTGGTATCACTTCCCTCGACCTAACCTGACTTGCTGATAAATCTTATCTCATCTCCTTCGCTTCCCTTCCCCTTTTTACGTCATCTTCCACTTTTAGTTTTTTTTTAATCGGCGCCAACCCATAAAACGATATTTCCTACAAGCTCGTGCAAATAAAATATACCCGTGCCCGCTATAGTATACGTATGTACTTAATCAACAGGATCCTTATGCACCACTTGCCACAATCTCATTTCACGTTTCTCATTGGCATTTAGGGTGAAGTTTAACGCTGCTCGTCGAGATGCACGTAAGCGCGAGTAAAGGCTAGTATCCACGGTTAAAGGTTTTGGAAATGCGTCACAGCAGTACCAACGTTCCTCGATTTATCCCTCTTGTGTAATGCAAGGCTCGATCTTCACGAATTTATTCGTACCTCGAGATGACGTAATTTTTGTGAAACTCTCTGCGCTAACGCGAGGTAAAGAAAAGGATGAAAAGAATACGCGAAGAGTGAATAGCGAAAGTATTATCAACGGTCTAGAGCTGACGGTACATATGAGGCAAACCATTTTTGATTTCTTATATTGATTCGTGATCGACAGGGTGGCCAAAAAAAAGCTTACACATTTCATATATAAATTTTATATATATTTTACATGTAACCCTATATACCTGAATAAAGTAGAGTAGATTGAAATAGGATGGGAAATGCAATTTGCAAATCACCCCTTCAAGTTCGTTCGCAATGCACTCGCTCGCTTCTCGAATATCCTGAGGGCTCACGAGTCTTATCAGGAAACGTGGGAAACCTAAAACGTTATCTAGACGCGACGTGTCGCAAAATCTTTGACACGTCTACACACTGGTAAGACTGAAGACGATGAATTTCTAAGCGTCCATGGAGATACTGGTAGCGTTGTATGTATCTCAAAGCGAGATCGTCGCACTCCCTGATCCCACGCGTAAGGTCGTAACAGTAGAATATAGGTAGAGAGCGACGGCGGCGTCGGGGCTCGAGCGTTATTATTTACGCTGGAGTTGGATGAAATATTACATTTTCGAACCAGCCGGCATCGTTCTTCGGTACGTTTCCGCTTTCTTCGCAGGTTGTTTCTATCTACCCTCTCTCGTGCGGTTTCTCATCCCCTTGCTACCCCCCCCCCCCCCGACCCGCCCCCCTACTTCTCTTTCTATCTCTCATCCACACCGCTCCGGCACTTTTGATTCGCGAACGCCTTACTTTCTCTAGTTCCGAGATCTCTTAGCTCTCGAGAAAGAGGCGAGGAGAGACCGCTCTCCATTACCATTTATAGTGATTTCTGAACCACCTTCCTTCGACCGTCTAACATACATCCAGCCCCCTCCCTCCTCCTCTTTACACCCTCTCGTAGAATCACCTACGTGTCTACTTTCTGCGAAGCGTCTGATTTATAGCCTTTGTCATCCCTGGATGCATCCAGGGCATTCGTAAGACGTAGTCGAGGACCCAACGTTATTACGGATTCCGTATATACATATATACCTAGGTAGATCCAAGCATGATTTCCCATTTCATCAGTCAAATACACGTATCGCTTTCGGGTTAGATGCACCTTGAACTCCATACAGATGTATAATTAGACTTCTGTAAATATTTTAAAAAACCGATAATGAGAATCAATTACGGTGTCGGACAGCTAAACGCACTTTCAATTGTTCAACTTTCAACTGCGCATGCGCATGCTTTTGCGGCGCGTCCGTCTTCGGAATGACCGATTACGGCTCGACGTTTAATGAGCGTGCGGTGTGACGAATCGCCTTGTGTTTTCACATAGCACTGAATATCAAGTATGAACTATAGTAGATACGTGTATCTAGTTATGTGCCGGGTATAAACTATTTATGTATATAATTACGTATTTACTCTATGTAAACGTAGAATCGCCACGCGATCAAAAGCGTTTGCTTCGTTCCTTCTCTACTGTTTCATAACTGATTCTCTCACTTCTCTCTCTCTCTCACTCTCTTCTCTTTCGTAACTTTTGCCAATGGGTCCTGTCGGATGTAACGTTGTAAAACGAACTCGTATCGGACGCATCTCGACGTGGCCGTTTCCGAAGGAACTTCTTATTTGTTTGTTTCCCAGGGAATGTTAACGACTTCAGGACTGTATAGGTATCTATAGAGCGCCTTTAGTGGAAGATTTGCGACATTCGATACCCTGTATTCTGCGTCCCTCACGCAGTACCACGTTTTACCGATAGGGTTAAACATTACGCATAAAAGCTGACTGTGGTCCTTTACTCGTATTTTCATTCATCTTAATTTTTTGTCCTAAGCTTCAGTAAGCTTTCCTGCGTCCTACCATTATTTTTTGTTACGAACTTTTCAAATATCCAATTGGCTGGACGGCGCTTATTGAGCGTTCCCTTTAAGCTCATCAATGGCGAGAAGAGGAAGGGTGAGTGACGCAGGAGGGAGAGGTTCCGGTGGGTCGACGGGATATTTCTCCACGATGATCAAGGTGGATGAGGGTTGGTTTTTCATAGGGGTGGAGTAAACCGGAAGGACGGAAAAGTTAGAGAGGAAGGATCAAAGTATGCGGTAGACCCGCCTGATGTATGGCGAAGGCCGAAGACGTCAGGATGTTTGCTACCCACGTTTTCCATAACATGGATCGATTTTGAATCTCCCTTCTCCCTTCTCCCTTCACTCTCCCACTCCCTCTCTCGCTCTGGTTCACCGTAGATCGACACACTGACGTGAATTTACATTACTTTTTTTTTATATCAGTGATTGGACTAGTACAAATCCAAACCACAGATTTTAAACACGCCATTACGCAAATTAAGTTTTAGTGCCAGCGGCAACCGAGTCTTTGGCCCTTGGCCAACGTTTATTCGCTTGCGATGCTTTTGCCCGGCTCTTCGTCTTCCTTCCCTCCGCCCCTCCGACTCCATCTATCTATCTCTCTCTCACCGCTACGTTCCCTTATTTCTCTGCACTGTACGCACTCATGCTCACTCGTCACCGGCTTTATTCCCCAGCCTCGTCTCATCCTCGGTACTCATAAAAATACCAAAACCCGTTTTATTGTTGGCTTCTGTTCCGTCGCCTTCGAACTTTCGCGGCTGTCGACGCGGAAGCGGATCGCTGAATTACGCTTCCTGTCATTTATCTCAAGTTTCGTATCTACTACGATATATCTCGTGTTCCTTCTCAACCCTGATATCGCAGGATGTCGGTAAATATACGTCCTGAAAGTATATGGATTTTCTTGGCCGGCCAGTAACGAGAATAAGTTTTACTTTTTATCCGTTGTACGACAGTAAAATACCAACCTTACTAAGTACGTAGATGGTCTCACGGCAGTATTATATTCGCTGTATTCCCAGCCTGTGCCAGGGCGAATTCCGTACTCAAAAGAGGACTTCGCAATAGGGCTACGAAGGAGGAGTGTCGCTGCTCATCCGTAGGAGGACGTACTCTTATCTATCCCCGGGGGTCACGTTGCTCGCAAAGTTCAGTTCTGCCCGCGACAGCAGTGCGTCCGACACCAGTAATTTGCTAGCAAGTTAAATATTCCCACGTGAAAACGTCAGAGTGACTGATGCGCGAATGTGACTAATGCTACCCCCCAAAGGGGCCACCGTCGACTCACTTCACTTTCCTCCTCTCCCAAACCTCTTTGCACCCTCGCCATTGTCTCAACCTGTCCTCCCGCGTCTCTTGCCCCGCAACACAATCCATCAAACTATCCGTTAAATATAACCGATTGCATCACGTTCCTACCGGATGGATCAAACGAGAGTGGAAAATGTCTTTGAATTAATCAAATTAAAGGATTGGCTCCACGTACTAACTAGTCTCGGCTTACAATTAGTTTTTTTAAAACCTGGTAACGGTTGGCTGGCGGTCGAGCGTGATATCGAAAAAAAATGAACGGCTCCCGCTGGATCCTTTGTTATTTCGCGAGAGAGAAAATTGCCAAGCAAGCTCATTCACGGAGATTCTTTTTTTTTTTTCTTTTCAACAAGAAATATTAAAACCTTTCCCACGTCAGAACTTCGCGTCCCGCCCGTGAAGACTCGACGGAATCAAATTCCCTGGGATGTTTTTCTCGAATATTTTTCTATCGTTAGCATAATGGGGCAAAGGACGAGGAGAGGCAGTCGGCAAGCAGGCAGGTGTCAGCTGTTGGTGGATACGCGCGTTGTTAGATAGGTAGTTAGATTAGGTTAGGTAAGTATAGCTATACCATGCAGATTGAAGACGGAGTCGTCTTGTGTTCCAGGCGTACCTACCTGGGGGATGAAAACTGATGCTATTACGAAGCCACTGTGTGTATTTCGGCCTGTAATTCAAAAACAAAACGTAATCGCCCGTGCTTTTATTTGCTTTGTTTCCTACCAGCAAGAGGAAAAGCTCGCCCTCTGGCGAGATGGTTGTGTTTGTAAGAAGGGCCAAGGTAATTAAGTTAAAAATATACGCGTGCCTTATCACACCTCCTTTTGTTCTACGTCGAGCATGGCCGCCAACGGGAGCTTCCCTGAAAACATTTTTCATCGTTTACACGTAACAGCGCGGTTTTCCCAGCCTTCGTCCGCTATACTTAGTTCTCTTTTATACTCTCGGCTGCATGTTTATTCAAGAGCCTCACGTACAAAAGATATTCCCGCGTGAAGGGACGTGACAGTAGGTACGACCGCGCCAGGACCGACCAGCCAGCCAGAATGACGACGTAGGATAACGGGCCAAGCATGCAAGGGTCGTAGACAGGAGGGATTGTGTATCGCCAGCCAGAGAAGCCAGGACATCACGACATAAGCCGGAGGTCAGGAGGAAATGAAAAAGTTACGTTACGACGAGTGTTCGCGACGTTTTCATTTTTACGCAAGAAGAGGATCTCTTCGAAATGACGACGCGCTAAAGTACGTAGCTACATGGCCGCGTTTAAATATTCTTCGCGAACGTTGAAGCTTGCTCGTTTTACTGGAGTGGTATTGCGGTGAGGTAACTTCCGAACGAGAAAGATATAAAGAGATACTGCGTCCTTTGAAACGAGTAAGTAACGTCAATCCTATACGTACGATATGTCTATCTGTCTATCTAACTATATAGCTAGTCATATTATCCTGTTTACATAATATTCATATACGCAGAATCTGCACGAAATACGTCAACGTCTTTCATGTAGCCGTTTACGGTTTGGCTTCCGATATACAAGCAAGAAATAGACGAAAGGAAGAAGGAAATACGAGGCCGCGAGGGAGAACTTTGTATCGTATTTCAGTTTCGGATGGCGCCCCTTGACGCCAGCGTGTTTACAGCCCCGTCATACGGTTTTTTTTTCATACCAACCAACCCCTTCGAGCTGTTTAAAAAACAACTCGTAACCGAGGCAGGGTTCCTTCTTTCGGGAATTCTGAATGGCACCTACTTTGCTACGATCTCGATATTTCGCTTTCAGAAACGTCATAAATGTCACCAGCCTACGTCATAGCGTACTCACCTAAGCGAACGCTGGTAATCAGGTTTTTCGTCAGTGTGGTTAGTTGAAAAAATTGTGGCGAAAAAAGCCGGTTAGAGGAGTTGACAGGGGGGGATTAAAGTACCAAGAGTTTTACACGTTTGCCCAGCTCGAAAACCGTCGCAGCCCTAATGGACGGTAACCACAGTGGCGAACTTTAATTCCAGGGGAATTGTCGGGTGCACCGCTTCTCGCTTGTCGGCTAGCTGGAAGTGCTGGCTTGTCCACACTTTTAACTTCCGGTCGGCCGGTAATTAGTTGGCATTACCATGGACTCGCCTTTAGATATGTAGAGCGTATGTATGTATATACACGTGTGTATATTTAAGCCATGAGGGAAGGTAGAGAAGCGAAGCTTCTCTCCTCCTCTGCTCCTGAAGGTAACGTAGGTACATATACGAATTGGCTGTTCTAGCCAGCTGGAAGGTACCGGTGCTCTGCGTTTCCGCTCCTCTGGAGCTTTTAACCACCGAGTGCTGAGTGGAAGGTACGGTAGCGTTGCCAGGGTGGAATTGTGTAGGAGGGAATGGGGCGCCTGGGAGCCAGAGGAGGGTGTTTAAGCAGCTTTCGTCGGTGGAGCGGCGAGCTCAAGCGCCAGTTTTCGTACTAATATTTGCCACTCGACCCTACAATTCCTTACGATCATCGACCCATCCTACGCAAACTTTACGAATATATACGCAGTCTATTATCTCGTCGTACAATAAAACTTCGACTGATTTTGCGAACGAGACACGTCAGCCACGTTCTCCATGCGTGCATATATAGATATACCAAGTGAATAGCCGCTTACCCCTAATTCTCTGCGCGGAGCGGCTTATCGCTGTAGATGGAAGGGTAAGGGAGATACGCTCGGTTACGTTCCTAGGATTAGGGATACGTCCGTGATGTTCGGTGAAAAGTCCTTTTTAAGGGCGTGGTCGTCCTACAGAAATTCTACAATTTTCCCAGCAACCCATGATTCTCGTCTCTGCTTATTCCCTCAAGATTCCCTATGTGATTACATACTGATCTCGTAATAACATTTTTCACTCTATGTATTACTATCAACCGTATATGCCCTACATAGATCCCCAGCCTTGATAACTCTTGTCATCGAATCTATCTCTTTCTTCTATAAGCACTACCCACGCGATTCAGGATTATTCTCTAGTGTCGATGTAATTTCGAAAATTCTTGATATACAGGAAGGGATGTGGTAGGAAGTGGTGTTGAAAAGGTTGAAAATTAGAAAAGTGTAAACAACCTGATGGTATTTGCAATTTAAAGTACAGTATGGATCTCGACGTTCGAAATGGGTAGCGGCGAGAGGGAGAGAGGGAGGAAGAGAGAGAGAGAGAGAGAGAGAGAGAGAGAGGAGGGAGGGGGGTGGTAGTGTGATGGGGGAGGAAGTTAAGTATCATCGGGACCGATGTAAAACGGGCAGAAACTTAAAGCCGCGAGCGCAAGAGTTTCGTCGGAAGGAAAATTGCAAAACTAAATTAATTACTCGTGAAGTCGACAGGTGGGAATTGGCGGTGGATGGACTGGTTTCCACGAGGTTTTCGCGGTCGATAGAGCTAATAAAAGTAAAGGTGGTATTAAATGCTTATGCAATGAGAGAGAGAGAGAGAGAGAGAGAGAGAGAGAGAGAGAGAGAGAGAGAGAGAGAGAGAGAGAGAGAGAGAGAGAGAGTGAGAGAGACGATATAGACGCTAGAAAAAGCTCTTGGTGTGACCTGCTTTTCTGGTCTCATTAAATATACAACAAATATTAGGGTATCCGCGCGGGCACCCTTGGGCGTCGAAAATATTGCACAATATCCTGGTGTCGCCTACGCTCTGGTTCCGTAGGGCTGATAAGAAAGCCCTTTATTATGCAAGTTACGTTACGGACGAAATTTTATATAGGGGCTCTTTCACGTTGTTGGAGTATATGGGAGGGGGCTGAATGCAAGCACGTCACCGCGCGTCCCGACGCCTGCTACAATCCTGTCTCTTCTATCGATTTGCGACTTAGCACGCACTCAAACGAAAGAAAAATAAACGTTAAGAAGCGGCAAGACTTTAACCTGAACCCGCATTGTCATTAGTCTAACTAATTGACATTGCCTGTGGAATGGTGCGAGAAATTTCAGCCACTTAAGCTTTCGAGAGATCCACCCCTACGCTAATTACGTAACCGGGGAATTAAAATCTACCTTGATATATAAATTTGGATTCGTTTTCCTTAATTGGTCTAAAAATATGTAAGCTCAGCCGATGAGAGCTTTTTTATATTTACTTAATACCCCGGATGGAACGTCGAAGCTTTTTTGGATTACGGTAAAATGATTTGCCCTTACGATAAGGACGTTTCTGATAAAGGGCAAAATTTGTTATCCCTCGATAACGTCGCTAAATTTCGCTGAGTCGCTCGATTTCGCGTGCCAAACGTTACGTCCTCGCGTAGTATATAAAACCGTCGTTATCTTCGACGCCCGACGCTTTGTAACGACGTTACGACGCTGTACGGTATTTCGCGGTTCAGGTCTCGCATTAGTTAATAAAACATGCCGCGGGCACGTGGGGGTAGAATTATGGCCGACGTAACGTTATTCCGCCCACCCTTTCTAACGTCTATGGCTTGTATATAGGGAGCCAGTTGGTAGTATGGCGTTCTCTACAAAGGTTATGGTGATCGCAGCCACTCCCTAATATTTGTTGCATATTTAACAAGTCTCTCTATACATATACAGGTTAAGTAAATGCGATAGGGGGCTACTCCCACGAGCGGGGTCCATAGCTCATCAATAATTTTCCCAAAAATTCATCCCCGGTTCACCTCCTAAAATATCAATGGCCCACACCATAGCTGTTCACAGTCCCTTTGAAACGTTGTCAACCCCATTGCTATCTAACAGGACCAGACAGACCTGACCATCTGATTAACAGAGTGACTTGCAAATCCTCCCTCGAGAAAAATCCTACTGCTCTGTAATTTACAGAGGGTAGAAATTTGTACATACGTAATAATTCGCGTATTCGTATTACGTTTAGCGACCCCATGAAAAAGGGGGATGACGGTAAAATCCTGTAATTCTCATCAAGAAAAATTACAAGATTTCCTGCAAGTCGTAATAAGGGTAGTATCATACCACGGGAACGCGAATGAACATTCCAGAAGAAAAATTCGCAATTTCGTTCTGGATTTTGTCTCCGGATTATTGCGAATTACGTCGAAGACAGTGTATACCTGTATCTGTACACATCTACGAGACTATATAGCGCAATGCTGGTTTACGATATCTACAAAACAAGAGACACTTGAAGCGGTAACTGAGCCTCATGTGCCCATTGAAAAAGATAACCCTTTGTTTCCATCGAGCGACGACAACACGGCTTTTTGTTTGGTTCTCGAGAACGTCATCGTTGGTCCCCTCGACGATAGGCGTCCATCGCGACGTCAACGCGGTCTTTTATTCTCGGCATGACGTCGTCACTCGTCAACGGCGTTTTGTCTCGTAAAGCTCTCGCTTTAACGTAGGTACCTGTTAGGTACCAGCCTACATCCTCTACCGGGTTGGAAAATATATCATGCTAGGGATTAAGTCAGTAGACGTACGCGATATTCACTGTTTAATCGTCGTGGACCTACGGGATAGGGTAGAGTAGAGAGACTTCCATTCCTTGATCCGCTTTTCATGATAGCGACCCAAATTTTTTTTTGTCCAGTAACTCCACATTATTCCTGAGGTACTTATGGTACAGCCCATTGTTAAATGGCGGTCAGTCGTGCATAGGCCGTTTCATTGTGACTTGCGACAATGCTAACCCCTACAACATTTGTTATCGGATGGGACAAAGATAAAGGGATAATACTTATATATCACCTATTTTCAGCAAACTTCGCCGGTTTCGACAGTTTCACAAGCTCAGCCTTAACCAAAAGACCTGATGCAATCGCTTGCGAAATAACATTTCCGAGATTGGGTCCGCGAAGGTGGATCTAGGGTACCCGCACCTATTGCGAAACTTTCGCCGGGACGAACTTGTGCTATAATTTCGCGAGCAACGAACGCACCAGGGATAATTATTGGTAACTACTAACTGGTAAAGTTTCAAGAGCGCAACCGGCGCGGCGGTAACGCCAGCCACTCGAGTGCAAATTAAATATAGCGCAGCGCACTGTAATTTATAGCTGTAATATAATATGGGCTGTTTACCGTTAAGCCGTTATTAGCAAATACGCCGTTTCGTTCTGAGTTCGAGGTGTTCATACGCCACGATATGCATACTATACAGAATGGGTTACGTCGTATACACAGTTGGCGATCGTTAACGGTATACCACTCACGTGAATCCGCCTTGTCGTTTCCGCGAGATTCTTACGGCCCCCATATTAAATACATACGTACAATATAATAGATGCTTAATTTATTCCACGTAACACTCTCGGTATTACGAATTATGTATGTAGACACAAAAAACAATGTTTCTGGATAAACATCGATTTTTAAAAATAAAAATTTATTTTCAACTTCGTTAAACCTTCGGCGACAATTAAAGCTCGAGATGACATGTCACGAATATCTCGACGTGCGAATAAACAGTAGAAGCATCGATGAGGGTGCCTTCGCGATGATTAGCCCCTTTCGTGGCTTCGAGTCACGCGAGCAGTCAGTTAATTGAATTTATCAGAGGGCTCTCGCCGCGTCGAAACACCGGGAGTTGAAAATGATGAAGGGCGTATAAGAAGGGGTGTTCGGTATAATAAAATGATAAAGTGGAACCCTTTCGTGCAAATTTTCGAAAATTCGAAAATCGTCGCGATAACATTGGCCGCAGAGAATAAATTATATCGAGACTTAATCCTATGTTCATGAAACTTCATACCGTACGAACCCTAATGTTTTATGTAATATTTGTACGTAATTCTTCAGGGGAAAAAAAGACAAAGAGGCACCACACGAATTATAGTACACCATATGAAATATACATGATAATATGAAAATAAAAAAAATGTCTGACTCAATTGGTAAAATGTCCAAGTTCGTACCAGTCCCCTTTTTTTGTCTTCTGAAAGCTTTCAAAATAATTGGTATCTATATATACATATACTATTACATTTTTTCTCCTATATTCTTTTAAAAGATCACTCCGAAACATCCATCTTCCTTTCGTACGTCCTACGTACCGTGACAATACTTACTCGATACTCAATTAAATAGAGTTATTCCTATCAGTGAAATTCATCTCCAGCAAACGTCATTGCGCGTTGCAAACCCGCATAAATATTACCTTATGGAAATATAATGCTTTTACCTTGACTAGACTAACACGATACACGATAGACAAGTAAATGCATTAGAGTGCAGTTAATAAATACTGCAAACGTGTTAACTCGCATAAGAAAATTTCATAATTAAATTTGTACACGATACACCTCTACATGGACTGCGGCTATTGTAAATATATCCTCTCCAATATTATATAGTAATACAGACTACCTGCTCTTACGTACTGTTATCTATTGCTACGAAGATATCAGACACGCAAGTGCAGTCAGGCAATCTCCTGCATTTCGTGCAGTTTCCTTCGCCCAAATCTCGTCTGTATGTTAATTGAGGATGGTGTTAACTATCAAGTCGTAAAATATACGAAATTGACTCGATACTCAAATTTAATACATGGAGGTCTTCCCGTGTGAATTTCTAGACGCGTTTATACAACACTTGAACGGAACACATATCTCGCGTGGTCGTAAACATTAGCGGGAATGAGGGATGCACGATATAGTTATAACTTGGTTACTTAACCAACTCCACTACTATACAATATATTTCTCTTTAGACTCTCTATCACGTGCTTCATAGACATCTGCCTAACCCAGTCACCCCACGCTAGGGCTAATTCAGCAGACAGTTTCCATAGATTTGGTCGAACCTCCAGGCAGGGTCGGCAACTTTTCAAAACTTTCGGGTTCCTCGTCGACTGGCAAGGGATGCTCACGGGGTTGCCTATCGTGACCGTTTTCCAATTTCACTCGGTATTCCAGCACCCCGCTCCTTCGCCGTTAAATGCCTCTCGTTCAACGAAAACCTAAATCGTCCCGTTTGATAAAGAGAAACTCTTTCCCTTTGCCCCTGGTTAGATTAGAGCAGATAAGTTAGGTTAGACAGATATAATTGAAGACAATGGAGATGCCTGCAATTTGTACATCTAACAATAAGGATTGCTTGAGAGTTTCATTTCTTCGATATCCCTATCTGTATTGCTATATTATATTTTTCGATTGTATATTACATATTTTCAACCCCCTATGCACCTAGTACCCTCCCAGTTTACCAGTCACCGATCCATATCCACGTCATGTAATTGAAAATGCGAAAATTAAAGAAAAAATAAATCCGCCGAGCATCGGGGCTAAAAAACTCCACGATAATTCAATTTCCCAGGACGACGCCTGGCGTCCCTCAACGAAGGCGCGAATGTGATAGATTACTTCTCAGCTCTTGTGTAGTAAGCCCAATTCTCTAGCGCGTGACGTATGCGATGCTAACACTACGCGACGAGGGGACCGCCTGTAGGTAGGAGGTTCACCTTGCACCCCGTACAGGCTTCTAGCATCCCCCAACCATCATCCTATATGTATTTCTACCCGCTGGCACTCTTGACGTCCTGCATATGTGGCTGTATATTGTACATATACAAACATATATACCGCTAACGTACACACCTGCGTACGCGTGCCAAAGTATGTTCCGCGTTCCATAGCTGCCTGCCTGGCTGGTATATTACGTGCTGCCCGTGCACGTGTTACACCCCGTAAAGCCATCGCTCATAAAACTCACCCCCGTATGCTACACTCCCCTTGCCCAGGAAACTCAAATCTAACTTCGTTGACGAGTATAAATGAGTATTTTGTCATTTGAACGTCGTTTCTCTACTGTTACTCTCCCGTGTTTGTGCGTGCATTAAAGAGAAAGAGAGAGGGAGAAAGAGCAAGTGTCTCTCTTTGCACTCAACATGAGAAGTGAATGCTTTTCTTCCTAGAGGCTCGTCGCGGAATCCCATAGAAATAGGCAACGGATTTTCTCAGGTTGGCAGGATCGAATCCGCGTCATGTAATTTTTTTTTAACACGGCTGGAGAATTTTTTGGTCGCATGCGGGCTTCGATAAGAGATGAACGATAGTGACTATATGTATGTAGGTGGGAGGAGGAAATAAGGTGAGCATATCGATCACCGTTTATATTGGTTGATGGGTCGCTATTTCATATCTATACATCGTTATTCAGGACTATTGTACCAGTTGAATTTAGCATCCATTTGATTTCTATCAATTCACATGGTAGAACCATCTGAACTGCTGGTGCATCAGTCCCGTGTAACTCTATATACGTATGTGCATGTGACTCGATCCGGTACATACAAATGGACTTCGTATTTGATCTAAAATATCAGAGTACGAAAGCCTTGCTTTTAATGCGTCGTTACTTTCCACAAACCAAACACTTCACGTAGCTTATTTATGGATGCGTAATGGCTTCATCGTCAAAATATACCCTAGAACCATTATAAGCCATGAAACGCAATGCGTAGTGCCCGTGCTAGACTTTTATGGGGAGTAAATTCAGTGTTACATTCAATGCAGGCAGAGCTCTATGGAATACTCGTGTACGAATTCGCATGGGGGTATTAAAAAGAAAAAAAAAAAAAGTATTT
>JARQSV010000705.1:71125-103625 GCA_030142285.1 Calameuta idolon | reverse complement strand
TAGTATTTAGTCCCCTCATGTATATAATAATAACACCATACTTCTTTCCTTCTCCTGTATTTCACGTCGTATTTACCTAACGCATACCAGTATAAGCAATTCGAAAATTGCTCTTGTATCATTTATACTTCATAAAAATGAAATATTTACCCGTATATGAATTTTCTCTAAATTGACACTCTCACCAAATAATTTCATGTAGAGTTACAATTATATTTAATGGCCACTCGTCCCATATACGTCACTGGTGCAAATTTATTTAACAATTTTTTGCAAAAAGTATTTTATTCGTAAAAAAAGCCTCCAACATATCAACATGTAGGTATCTCTTATGGATTCTAGCACACTATATTCCGTCTCAGAATTCAACGTGTTAAGGAGACAATTTCACGGGCATTACGTTGGAGAACGAAGCGTATACCTACATCTTGGATTTAGCTGCTCCAAGCACCATCTAGTCCTGCCAACTCTACGGCAACGGTTCCGACGCTTGGCTATACGATTCTTCCAGACTTCGGAGCTACTTCCATCTGCCGCGTTATAAAATCCAACACCGGCCGCACGGTTACTGCCAGGGCGTTAACTTAACGACGATCCTACGTACCCCGTTGTAATTTCAGATAACTTTGTTTACCCCTTTTCGCGACAGTGAGAACGAATCTCAAGATGTCACCAGTTGGATAATCAAAATAGGGACAAGGACCCAACCCGTCTATCCCGTACTAATCAGAGATACATATATATAGTTTCTTAACATTTCCATCTCTCGATTTAAGTTCTAATCAGTGTTATCAAATTATCACCCTATGTTTTTTTCTTTCGTATATGTGATACCAGCAGCATTAGGGGTATCATCTTTTTTTTTAAGAACATCCAAGGATCCATCTCCCGCACGGGATTATATTCTCCCATTTGTCGTTCAACTAGCTATATGGGCTGCAGCAAATTGAGAAACGTATTTCTTTTTTTTTCTTTTTTTTTTTAGAAAAGAAGGTACAAGATGCGTTTATACTCCTCTCGGGAGAAATAAAGTTCTTTCATCGTTCCATAGTTAAGGGATGAGATTGACGCTGGGAACGATACTCGCTTCAGGATAACGAGGCTAAATAAGATTCGCTGGAGCACAACTAACGTAACCTTTCTTTCTTCCTCGGAAACTGATTATGCGGAAGGAGAGTAAACAGTCTGTCTCTCTCTCTCTCTCTCTCTCTCCCTTAGTCTCCTACTCCTCTACGCATACGGTTCATGTAAAGTGACGTCCAGGTTTACTTCTATACTCCGCGCTGCTTACCCTTTCACAAGGGTTGTTATTCCTATAGACTGCATTAAGAAGCAGCAACGTTATACTCGATGTAAATTAACCCGCTCATTCGACGCACTGAACCCTCTTCCTTCAACTACCACAGTTTTCCTATGTACCTTCTAATTTTCCCATGCTCTGTAAGATGTTTGTAGTCGATGCAGTCAGACGTTTCTCTATTTTCCTTTACTTCTAATTACCTAAAGAAACTTCACGTTGCTTGCGATACTCTACAGACATGAAACACTTTTTACCCCATCCGTACTAACATTCTGCGAAATTCCCATGAAAACGTGACATAACATTATGCGTAGCTTACGCTGCAACGTAGCTAATACAAATACTCGTATAGAAAGAGATACACGTCGTACACCTACATACGTAGAGCTTAGCGTGGAACATCGAAACGCGTGTAATACCATGGTAATACCATAAACCGCGAAAAGAATGAAACTGGCTACAATAAAAGTAGAGAGTACCAGCGTCGGGCAATAAGTCTGAAATATGCCGACATTTTATTCTCATCGCACGAATACCGAGCGACTGCTGGTATAGCGTTGGAAAAAATATGCAGTATACGCGTATGTATAGTTATGGAGTTTACGTGGGGTGGAGGGGTCGGCGAGCATGTGACGTTAACATTCCGTGGTCGCATACGTGAGAAAACGCGGATAGTCCGCTGGGGCTGGAGGGTGGAAAATGGTAAAGGTAAAAAAAAGTAGAAGGATGAGAAAAAATGGAAGGAAGAAAGAAATCTAAGGTAAGAGAAGTAGTAAGACGTATATCTATGTGAAACTTGGTCGGAACTTCACGTCGAGCAATTCTCGTTATAACTTCAGTCGAAAACTTAAACTGCCGCGCCGGCCATGCAAAACTTTTCAGTTGCAGAACAATCGTCTCTTTTCAGCTTTTCGCGAATCTTCAGCCATGTGCACCCCCTTTGTCTCTATTTCCACGGGTGCAAGCGGCATGACGAGGGGCAGGATGAAGAGGGGGGGGGGGGGGGGGGGAGGCTGTGGTGATTTCGGACCGCGACAATCCTCACTGAATAACGCACACTGGTCGAAATCTCTTTGAATCCTTTGGGATGTGTTTTCGAATGTATTTTCGCAGCACTCGTGAGGACGAGGCTTTCCGTTTTTTTTTCTTTGTATTTTTATATTCCATTAAAATGTATATACCGTGCAATTAATCGAGTATAGGGGTGAAATTTGCCAGGCGGCTATTTCGCTCTTGTCACGTATTTAAGACAACAGTGCTTGTTAAAGGAGCACGTAGCGCGTTCTTCGTGCGTGAGCCTGTGAGGAATAAGGGAATATAGAGCTGGTTGCGGAAGGGTGGAAATTGAGGGATGACTCCCGGAGGTATGAGATTCGCTTGGAGCGACCATGGGGTTGTTTAACAACCACAGGGGGCACTCTTCGTTACAGCCATTCAGTTTTAACTTGGATGGCGATACTAATTTTGCGATGGTCGCCCTCGGGCTGGGTCAAATGGTTTTCTGACTTTTCCACGACCTTTAGATTTTGTCTTTTCGAATCCAAGCACGTCTTTTGAACACGTCTCTGCGGTTTGGACGTATTATCCATTTCGAAGTTACGAGCGATTACTACTTTTTTTTTGTTTCCCATTTCTATCTCTTGGTGTGCCACCACCTTTAACACGGCGGGTAGAGTTTTCGATCTATACTGGCTGTGGAACTTGGATCCCTCTATATCTTTACGTACTTTCAACAGGAATCATCTTATTGTTAGTCATATACTATATTACGTGTATGGTATATGATCAATGTGACAAGCCTGGAACGCTGTAACTGACAGAGCCTCAAAGAATTTTGAGTTGATGTTTTTATTGTATGCCACCTGTGTCAGCTGTTTAGACTTCTCAAAAAACATGACATTTCCTTAGGAAGTGTGATCGAGTATCGATAAAAGAGAGTATTCGATTTTTGGTATCAGTTCGAATACAAATTATTTAGTATGGCGGATGTGTAGTGTAGGCTAATCTTTTTGCATAGGATAGACAAAGAGACTATACTGTTCCAGATGTATACTTCGAAAATGCATGACTAAAATATGATCTGTCATACATTTCTGGTACGAACTGAGTATAGCAGAAATATATCTTCGGGTATAGTCGTTTACACAAATATCAAGAGTCAGTAGATAAGAAAGAAAAAATAGAGTGTGACTCATCGCAAGATCCTCGTCCTCTTTTCAATTTCGCAGGTGCCAGTCCATCCTTTGACATACGAGATTCGTTTAGGCGACGACTTGAGGATTATTTTTGCACTACGTGTATTTTTGGATGCCGACTAATTATTTACTTGTCATGACTAAATTAACACGCGTAGCTTAGCACACGGCAGAGAAGGTCTGCGAGTCATTTATTTAAATAGACTGATTCACTGTGTTACGCCTTTTTGGATGTAGTGATAAAGAGAAAAGAGTATAGAAAGAGATGGTACGACGCAGGCTGAAATCCAGAGACAAAAAACCTCATGAAAATGATGGTGATACATGTAATGAATCAAGGTCAAGGACGTAGCACCAAACAAAAGTTGAGCGATCTTTGAGATATCATGATTAAAACTGCAATCTCCGTGACCCTCTTACTAGGCCGAAGCTCGATGCAGGTTAGGCGTAAGAAACCACGTTCTTCTCTAGCAGCGAATCTTGTTAATGATCTATCCCCACAAAATTTTACCAGCGGAGGATCATTAGAATTTACTAGCTGATTACCAATGAAGCTGTTGGCCAAGTGGACAGCTTTCACAATCTTGGTGTATACTGCCAGAGTCAAAGAAATAAGTACCGTTCCGGTTCACATGGATCTGATTTCGTTCTATTCACGCTGATCTAGCTCTGGTCGTTCGATAAAAAGGTTCCGATGAGTCCGATCTTAGGGCTGAAACAGAGCTTATAAATCCTGCTTTCGTACTTCCGAGAAGAGCGAAAATAAAAAACCGGTAATATCAGGTAATTTGACAGAAGAGTAATGACAGATAGGTAGGAGGGAGGAAATGCCGTAAAACATAGGCGTCCAAGAGTACGAGTACTGATCACTCACTCGAGTACTGATCGGCAAGCACTGCCCTCCTGCGACAGATTTTTCAATTACAACTTGTACACAATGCGCTGCAATGAGAATACAGGCGGGTCGGTATTTGGCAATGGTTCTCACTCTAGGAAATCTATTGCTACACTGCTTCGTAGTATAGTAATAGTTCAAGGTAGTAGTACAGCCCTTAAAAAAATGTCTAGATTTAAATGCAGAGCAACCTGCCGACTTAAAGAAGTACTTCTACAAAATTGATACTTTGCACAGCATCCTGTACCTTAATCTAGCTATACCTATATATAGCTACAATAGATAGCTGTAAGAATCTGTTAGTTAAGAAAAATCCAAAATTCAAAGGAGAGAAAGAAATGTAGTAATGTGCAGAGGGCGAAGGGGGGGGGGGGTTGAAAATAATTACGTAAAATTGAAACGAGATAGAAGGATATTAAAAAATTGTTTATCCACGTGTTAAAAGAAATGAAAGTTGGAGGCCGGCAAAAACAATTGTCCAAGCACAAAGGGCCGACTCCAAAAATAATTAACGAAATCCATCGTTATGGGAATCTCTATAAATCTCGTTGTTTTCCGAACAGTTGTTGGTCTGCCGTTGGCACGAAGCTCCACGGAGCTTGAATTCATAATATCGGATGCTGCGGGTGGGACGATGAGATGGGTGGGGTTTGCGCACGCTAGAATTATTGTGATACTCGCCATGGCAAACGGTGGCGGAACTCCGGCCACGGACGAAACTACGTAAATTATGAACGCTGTTTGACTTCATGCCAGCTACACCCCATAACCGGTAACCACCCCGTCTGTGTGACCAGAGAGAATAAATTTTCATAGCACGATGCACAGGCGCAGCCTCCGGAGCAGGAGCTGATACGTTGGCCTTTTTCGACCGTTCTACATTATACACCGCCTGTACTTTTACATCAAAGTCGAAAACAATAAAGGGTACAGTGGACGAGAACAGTATACATATATATAACAATGTACATATAACAGTATACGTATCTCGAATATACGATAATTTCTATACGTATATCGTGGACATAACATTTTCTGTGTATGTACATTCGTCTTGTTATGCTTTAGTAATGTACTTTTTTTCATTTTTTTTTTTAAAGAAAATCCAAAATAAACAGCAGAGGTGAAAGATTCTATTTGAAGGACAAAATAAAATAGTAATTGTAATATAGGCATAAGTATGATTATAGTACTCTAAAGAGAGATTGCAAGATCAGGACGTATAAAGTTGCTCGGTGAAAAGGAACTTTACAGACTTCGAACGATAAAACGCATTGAATTACAATTAATGTAACTACGTGAGGTACTCTCAGTTTCTTGTTTATTCTTTGTTCGCCTAAGCCGATTGCGCGGTGGCGCCACTATTGTTGCATTTTGATCCTTGTTGTTGTCATCGCGTTTAAGAGTTTCCTTATCCCTCTCACCTTTCCCTCTCTCTCTCTCTCTCTCTCTCTCTCAATCTCTCGCTCACCTTCTGTCTGTCTCATTAACTCTCTCACGCCATCTTCTTGTTCCTAAGTTCACAGTGCTCGGTTTGGTTTGACACCAAGTCGGTGCAAGTACCAGCCACTGTCCGGCTGACTTGTCTCTGGCATTGTAATGGACCTCGGAATAGCACTATCCTCTACTTAAATCTCACTGATTCATTAATCTCACTGTCAAGCGCAGCGTCTACCCGAAATCTCGTATACATTCAGCAAACCATTTTGTGTGCTTAAATATCACGATAAGAGACAATAATACTTTTCTATTAGTATCTGTAGGTAATTACTAATTACATAAAGACATAAAAAAAATAGAAAAAAATATAAGAAAGTAAAAAATATATTTTTAGCCGAGTAAGCTAGGACATACATATCTATATCTGTAACACATTCCGAAAAGTCCTCTCCTCTTGTGGATATATCGTTAACGTAAAAACGATCTTACTTGAGCTGCTCCTTGGAAGTAGAAAGTTTCGCGAAAGTCAGACGGGAGAGTACGTCATTTTTCCAGAGTTTTACCGTGTTCAAAGCGACTCGCCCTCTCGGGCCGAATTGCTCAATGCTAAGGGTTAAATGTTGAAGACCAAGAGGGCTGAAAGATCGAGGGTAAAAGGACGTCTAGCTCAGCGTTTCCTACTACGCGGTACGAACTTTGTGTGATGTAGTATGCATTTTTTTTCTTATAGCCTTATTAAAGGAATGGGTTAGATATAATGGTATAACCACTATATATATATAGATACTTGAAATGCAATGGATATGAAATGGTACTCGAAAAGAAAATGACGTACAGCGAATAGTCAGTTAAGAAATTAACGTGTAGAAGGTGCCGTGAGGATACTTGGGTAAATTAGAATTTATCTCTTGGCAGAAGAACGGTCCATTTTCATAATTCTTATCTCCTTGGCACTATATCCATGCTACGATATTATATTATCCTCAATGTCCCTGTTAATCTAGATCTAACGAAGCGTCCTGTAAATATAGTATATTTCCACTATATACTTACCATCGCTCGTTCGAAACTCTTTGTGGTGCGCCATCCAATTCCGATAAATAATGTATCGCGGCAGACGCAGCTGTCGCTCGCTTCAATTTGTATATATAAAAAACGTTCACGAGCCGCCTTGAACCTAGCCACGCTGTGACACGCATAAGTACTCTTGCTATAATATAATCGATGTTCGCCCGCGCAACTTTAATGCTGACCTTAAACTGTGAAATAAATGACTAGTGGTACTTCCGTAAATAAATTTTTACGCGCTCCTCTCAATGCTTAAACCCCTGCTATCCCGAGTATACTCAGGGCAAATAGTATTGAATTATGTATTATATTATAAAGTAAAACCGCTAGAATTTTTTTAATCCTTTAAATCCGAACGTAAACTTCGACTACCCACTATTTTTGAAATTTCGAAATACTCAATACTTATAAATTTATTTCAATTTCTTTTCAATGCGTCCAAAAACTTTTCTCGTGAAAATTCAATATCACGTTCGGTTCTCGTAATCACATGTCATACTTAATTTCCACACATGCCAGTCATACATATATAATGATGAACCAACACGTGTACCAATTCGCAAAACTCAATGTCACATTCGTAAATGAAAACGCAGAGAGCGTCTTAGAAGTGGCAGTGACGTATGCGGGTGAAGCTTTAAGACGTATCTGAGCTGCATAGCTAGATGTACTACACCTTACCTGACGATGTGTGAACAATTCTAACAAGACCTTAGCGTTTTGTATAACGACGTTTGGGCTTCCTGGTGTTTACCAAGCACGTCCCGTGGGAGAGTCAGGACCGGTTATAACCAGTCTACCCGATGCTCACGTGCGCCAACCCTGTCGACGTGTCTGTATAGTAGGTTCGTACCTATGTATACAGCTATATATGTATACATATGTTAAAACAGGTGAGGTGTACCTGGTACATATTTACCTCAGGCTTACCACGATATTGGCATACAACCTGGGATAGTAATGCCTATATCCATAAGGTAGTTGGTACTTCGAAATGCAAAAAGATCAAGATCGATTGTGTACTGATGTCGGGCGGTCATAGGAGGGCATATTTGACGTAGACGTTAAGGGGGACCCACAAGAAAGTGGACATGGGGATGAATGATCGGGGGAGAGTGTGTCCCTCACAAGGCATTCGCTCAATCGTAAATTTCTATACGCTGTAACTAACTTCGACGTCATGCCAGGATGATCGAGATCAAAGCACACGAGAGACTTCTCTGTGACGTCACATGTGGATATCCGAGGGATAGAAATACATTCAATGACAGTGCTGTACGTACTTGTATATATAATGTAATGTAATCGCCAATGTCATAGTAAATACAGTCGGACTAATCCAGAGAATGAATAATCCCTTTTCTGGTACAGGTACAGTAATACACTCGTATGCGTCTACGTACAGATAAAAACATTGATTCGATGGGAAACACTCGAGATTTCGTGACTAATTGGAAATCTCGTCGAAATCCATGCTACCGTTGAGGCACGGAAATTACGTAGATGGCGACTTATCGATTGGCTATGTCACGTGTTTAATCCTCCGAGTGATCCCGATCCTGGCGTATTCGCGAGCACGAATTCTGATCCTGCAGGATATTATTCGTCCCTCGCATCGAATTAATATTGAGAACGGTATGTAGAAATGAGAGTCTGCTATCCGTTTGTGCAATCGTGATATTGCATTTTGCAAACTGTGTGCTTGGGTGCACTTGCACTGTGGGTATGATGCGTTATAATGAAACGTTCGATTGATAGTTTAAACGAAAAGATGACCCGTGTTATTAATGTGGGCTGTCGGGTGACTTTTATAAAGGAGTCAACTTCGGCTAATACCGTTGCTTGGAGTCCATCTGTATATTGTATATTCTTGCTGGAATTCCTTCCTTTCTGGAAATAAATGCGGCACGCTGTATAGGAAAACATAGCTTCTACATTAAAAATCGTAAGGGTACAAGTCAAAGTAGCAGTAGGTCGTACGTGGTTGGCGTGAAGGGACGTATCGATTCTAGGAGACCATGGGCAGTCAGTGCCAAGTGGTACACGTGTGTATAACTATATATATATATATATATCAAGCAGCAGTACGCTTGGTGCATCCAGTAAACTCTGGTGGTGGTTGGTGGTTGTAAAATCGTTGCGTCGTGCAATTGGTTTTCCCTTGGATCGATATGATTGTATTTATACAAATACGTTACACGTATTATAGATGTCATGTATAGTATATGCTTGCAGCGTATGCGCCGATTCACCGATATGTTTTAGGAACGAATTCTTCCATGTCGCTGAAGTATGTTAATAGAAGTGGTAACGTTACGAAGAGGTCAGCCAACGATCTGTAAAATTCGGACTTTAAGGTTAAGTTTTTGAAGAGACAATTGGCGCCACTGTCGCTCGTTTCTCGAGTGGATCAAATGTGCAGTGGAGAATAACGCAAGGATGGCTAACTGGAAAAGGGGTTGCGCGTGCGGTATATGCGCCGTTTAAATTCGAGTTAGCAGGACGTCGGGGTTTGTGGACAAAGAGCTGCCCGCGGTATTAAGTAATTAGTTTGAAACGAGCGTTGATTAAGGATGAACTAGTGGGTAAAAAGGGGGATAGATATATATGTATACAGTAACGAATCTCGACCATCCAATAGTAGAGGATAGAGACAGTGCATTTGGCATTGAGCTAATGAAAATTTATGGGGTTTCGATCGAAGTCAGTCGACCAATGGCTAGGTCGGAATATTTTTTCCGATTAAAAAATCGCCCGCCGTCCGAACGGCCGACCCCTGGGATGGAATTAATTCTCAGTCGGATCAAGATGAATAGCTGTTTCGGTTGAGAGTGAAATTCGAAATGCTTTCGAATTCGAAGGAAAGAAAACTACCTCGATATCCTGAATTTAATTCGTTAGCAGCATTCGCGGACGGAGGTTGGTAGAAGATTAGGAGATATTGAGATAAGAAAAATGAAATCTCTTAAACGTCAAATTGCAAATTTTGGCAACAGTAACGATAAAGGAATGACGTAAAATTCGATTGCGCTTAAATTGACAAAATTTCTTATTTATATATGAAAACATGTTATTGGTTGATCTAATAATATTTTTAATTATTCGTAAAATATCGAGTCATTCTATTCATTGTTTTGTCGGGTAAGAACACTTTTGTAATTCGCTGAAAACGTATCTTTGTGGATCATTCGTTAGTTCCTATGGACCCATTGAAAAGTTGATCTCTACATATCCGTATGTCTGGTTAACATGGGACGTATTTACTGTTACGCGTAACGATGCGAAGAACAGTCGTATCTTTCGTATGAGTTTGGCTGATGGCATAACTGATCAAACTGTTATAGTGGGTTGAATAATGGATGAGCGAACGAACACGAGAAAGCCTTTTGGAACAAAATTCACAAGTGCATTCTATTAGTATTTCAAGTGCATCATTTGAAATATATCGAGGAGCGGACTCTGTGAACTGGCGTACGTAACAGGAATGACGAAATGCACAAGTATTGTGAAACAATTTGGTCCAAAATGCAAAATGGAATAATATCAGAATCATATTCGAATTCAAGCTAGAATTCACGAATGGAATTCATATCGAAAATTATTTTCCCAGTACTCTAGGCGGACTTCACTTTAATTTGCAATAGAACGCACAAAGTTCAAAGGGATTCTTCATCCATCCTGTCAGATTTAATTAATACACGTTCCATAGTGCTGCATATACATATAGTCGTTCTCTGACGTCATCCTGTAGCGATGCAAATATTTGAAATCAGCCATAGTATGTAGCATAAAATTTTATCATTGCCCACGCAAACGTAATCCTCGACTCGTTCGTGGGACCATGGAATACGTAGAGTGATTGAAAAAAGTATCACTATAGAGATATCATGACTGTACCACGAACTTTAGATAGACACTAGTAGTATACATAGTCAGCCAGAGATACAGTGATAATCGTGTACGCAAGAATTTCGCGAATTTTCAAAATCATGTAAAATTCGACTCTCCAAGGACTTGGAATAATCCGCGCTTGGCTGAGAGCCACCGCGAGGACAACCTGTAGGATGTATTTTAGCGAGAAGGGATGTATGTCCAGGGATGGGTATAATATATTACCAGAGCGAATTCTCCCCTGAAATGTTATTTCTATATATATACCTCCTTTAGCATTTTCGTCATGGTGCACGTGGGCTTGGCGATATTATTTGTGTCCCTCGGAAAGGGGTTGTTGTTGGACTAGGTAGGCTTGGTAGGCTAGATGGGTGGGGTCAGACAAATTGGCCACTCGAACTCTCTAAGGGCGCGCATCCCTTACTGTCTGCTTGGTACTTTAGATGCTGTCACGATACATAGCTAATCCGCGCTCGTGGTATACAAGACGCGCATGCGCAGCTTATATTAACAAAGCTTTACAGTAAATAGTTGGCAAATTTCAATTGATAAGATTCATTTCGCTCCCGCTTGACGAAATAACGCGAAAGAAATGCTTTGTGCTTAGCTTACCAAAATACCTGTATATTCTCATGGCCGCCATTTTATCACACCCACACAGTACGTGATTTTAATTATATATGTATACACTGCAACCAGTACATCGAGCCACATTCGGATTGCTACGACAAAATTCCGCGAACCCGAATCACCTTCCATACTAACTAATAACAATATTTAAGCATCGCAACATATAACTCCTCTGCACCCCTCCATTTATAGGGTATATAAACCGCGACAAAAGTTAAATATTCTGCCAGTTGCCTTAGCTAGGATGCGTTGTAACAAGGAACGAACAAACCGTCCCGCTGACCACAATTCCAAAGATATTTAAAACTATCGTAAAAACAATCAAACCGTCTCGCCATCATGATTTTATATCGGAAAGAGAAAATATAATAATCGTCCCTTAGAAGTTCAAGTTCAAGCATTACCTAACTTTTCCCTTGTTTCAATATTTTCCATAAGCTTTCAATTACCTTCCTTCTCTATTTCATTCCTTAATATACTCAGATATGATATGCTATAGACTATATTCTCTTACGCCTTCTCCAAGCTCTCACTCCTATCGTTTAAAACGGAAGCGTTTATGATACCTTGGTTACATTTGGCATGCATGCGACCATTTATAAGCATCCGGCTCGATGGGCAATCTCTTTGCAATTCCATTACCAATATCCGCGCTCCTTTATAATGCCAGAGGAGCATTGAGTCAACCCTGAACCGAGTAGAGCAAGGAAATAGGACTTCGTGCATAGATCAGATGGCGACCAATCAGAGAAGCCCGAGCACGTGCTTCAATTTGGATAGTGACGAATTGCATGGACTAGGCGGTCTTCGAGGACTCATTTAAATGTACGATACCATGCCCCTCTTATCGCATTATGGTAAATACGGGCTATGCTCGTCTGACTGTTTCCATGCTTTCTCTACTGCTGTAATATATGTATATATATTGTATATATAGTCTGACTCCTTCTAACTCCCTCTGCGTCTGTCGTATCCAGCTCGTTTCCAGGAACACGAGGAAACAGGGAAACGCTGATTGCAAATTGACTTTACCGCCAAAATAATACAAAGCGCCCAACTTGCAATTCTTCCTGCCCAAAGTTCGTTACTGCTTTCAAGTTTTCTTTTGGCATATATTATGTATATTTACTACTTTGCAGTTGTCCAATTTTACTTTTCAATTTATCTGTCTGTGCCAACGGTCTTTTAATAACGTTCGCCAATCTCGGACACCATCTTTCTTTTTCCCACATCCAAAACATGAAAAAATATGTAAGTCCGATCGGCGCAAGCAGTATAAGTACAACGGATAATTGTACTCGCGAATTTAATGAGTTGTATGTATGTACCTATAATAGAAGTATATTATGATATGTACATATATTTCGATACGTGGGTATTAGGACTGTTCGAACACGTTTCATGGTTGATTTCAAAAATTGTCTCAGGAAATTGTTTTTACGTCACCCTAAATCCAGATACGTATTAAAAGGCAGTTTCGCTGTCGATTAAAGAGCGAATATACAGGATGACTATCGGCAAGGGAAATCATCGCCTTTGGCCATTAACTGACTAAATAATGGGTCTCCGTACAAGATTGTAATCGTCAATCATCCAGCTGATTGTTACGTTGATCGATCATCTAACCGCCTTAATTGCATCGCATTAAGTTTAACAATACGATTATTGATTACTCATCGAGGCATTGATTACTCTATCTGTTCTTAAACTGTTATATTATCTCTGCTTACGAGCTGACACGTGCAGGGCTTACGAAGAAGACACTTTCCACCAGAAATTAATTAGCGAAATTTTCACGCGAATCTCTACAGGTTGCAAAGTGGTAAACGAGTTCCCATATTACCACAGACGAATAATGTAATTAAAAAATTTCAATTTAGGCAATTTTTTCTTACTTCATTTTTCCTCGTGTTTAATAAACTTGTTCTAATCTAACTTTTCAATGATATATCATTAATTATATTTTAGCAGTAAACTAAGTACCCTTACCAACCGCCATATTTATTGTATTGTTTATATGGTTTTACTTGCACGAGTGGCTAATCGGCTGTTATCGCGATTTATCGTTAGTCGTTCGCGAGCGCTTGACTCGCGCGGTTCGCTCGCCTCTTTGTCGCCATGTGTTACTTAAGTGCGTTGCATAAAAATACCTATTTGGAATGATGAATATGTATGATTAAATGTAAGTACTTTGTGGAGAATGTAATAGTATTGATACGGCATACTGTACGATTCAAAGTCTATTTATACGATGCGATCATGAAGATTATTTATACAGAATTGCATCAACGTGAATCAATTAATAGTCCAACTCAGCCATATAAGCGATTTAACAAGTTGGCTCTCGTTATCTTTCACTGTGACACTGAAATGATAATCGATAGCTATGCTATTAAAAAGTCGTTTTATATTTTAACATACATATGACACTTAGTTCTGTACTTAGTACACACACGCCAATACGATATCGAACAAGTGCCGGTCATATCTTTGCATCGAATCCCCTTTACAGAAGCAGTCCTAATCGGCTTTTTTCTATCAAAGGTCACGGAAAATAACTTTGCACGCGATTCAGACACATTTAAATCGACGATAGATTGAATCGTGACGTCCGACCACTAATCTTCTAATCTGTAACAAATATCTCGTGAATTGGAAACACTTTTACGGAGGGGATGGTTTTATAAAATTGCTAAAAAAAGATAGGCTGCGGTTACAAGGGAGACGTAGGAGGGTAATTCGACAGTTAGGTAGCAAGTGAGAGATATATAGGTAGAAGATAAAGAGAGAGACAGACTAAGTGTGAAAGTTTAGTTTTCGTAGTACATATATATGTATATACATATATTATGTAACAGTAGAAGGGCACAGGAGGTCGAGATAATGGGGGTTAGAGTTTACACGACACAAAGAAGGAAACCAGACGGGGTCGCACTGACAACACAACACTTGTGCGCTATGGCTTAAGTTTCATAATGCCACTCGGGCAACTGTGATACAGAAGATACCTAGACTTAATATAATTTGCATATCGTCAGCTCGATTTACCTGAAAACGACGCGTTTTAGTGAAGGACATCGACTCACAAAATTGTCGCCTTGAGACAGGCTAATTCTGCTGTAATATAGTATCAGGGCTTCTCATCAACTGACATTCGAACAACGGATGATATTGACATGTCAATATATCGTACTATAATTCTTGGATATGATAAAATCTATACGACTCTCTATTATATTCAATTCAGATATAATATATATATATATATATATATTACATAAAGGGACATTCGATCGCTCTCCTAAAGGCTGATATGAAGCAAACGATATTTGTCCAACGATCAATAGTAATTTAGCTACCCTTTGGCATTCCATCTACATACTACACTTGAAGGACGGATATACGGTGCGCGCATCAGCCAACATCCGCAAGCTTTTCCACCCTCTCGAACTCCTCTATCATTTCACCCTTCCGTTTCTCACCCCGCATTACCAATCCCTCTGGCTTGCGGTACTATGGCATAGTCTGAACTCATCCATATACATCGGGAAAATTAATATCTGAGCTTCGTTGCTGAACGTCCGATCGTGCCTGCCGCACCGCACAGTGCTGCCATTCCGTGACGGTTCGTTCGCTCTCTGAATAAACTTCACAGTTTTCTCGTTTCCTGACTGTTAAATGACGCGACGGCAAAGATCTCATCTCGCTATGGACAACGGGAGGGGGGAAGGGAAAGGTAAATAAATTCGTCACCTTTTAACCAATTTTATTGTCGCAAGCTTGATTCCGTCGATTCCAAAAAAAAGTAAAAAAAACCTGAGACCATTTTTATGGCGTTCGATGCTAACCAGGTTGCGGAACTCTTTGCCGTCGACCGTAGCTGCAAATATTTTCCCACTATATTTCCTAAAGTCGTTCCATTCGCTCGCAATAAAACCGCGACCCGAATTCGCTAGGAGCAGACAGCTTTTTGTGGAAACGATGAGCCACGCAGAAAGTGGTACCATACTGGAACGATGTGCTTATGGGATTGAGGAGTTGGGTTGGGTTGGGGGTTGGGGGGGGGGGGGGGGTTGAAAATTTGTCCAAATAACATAAAGAGCCGGCACGTGCTCCTTCTGTTTCATGACGGCGGGTTCCGAATATTCTTTGGACTGCTTGGTATCTGTTTTTTGTTCCTCTTGAACTCCCTTTTCTCTATTCCCGTTTCCTTTTATGTAATGTCATGGCCGTGACATCTAGGGCATCCTGTATGTCTGACGTTAGCTTATTTACATATTTAACTAACCCAACGCGGGGCCATCGCATATATTAACGAATAACCTGGAATACATTAATTCGTATGAGTCGCATACCATCGCTTTGAATTAGCGCGTAGCTACTATATTTGATTCCGCATGGTGGAACGCCGAACGGAGTATATTGCTGTCTATGCATATTGCACTAATATTAATGCCTTCAGGGCTTTGGGCATTCCTCTATCGACACAAATGATTGCACTTTCATACGCATCTGTACTTTTATCGAGGTTTCACTTTTATATCTGACTATCGAGTATCTAGTAGGACGTGGCGCGAATAGTTTGAATTCGCGAAAAACACTTCGACTAAATTTGTGATTTTATTTTTTTGCTATTTATTTTGCTAGCAAATGGATTTGCATTATTATTGAAAATGTACTGTTAAATTGTTAAGAAATTTTTGAGTTTTGAAAAATTCAAGATACCGTTTTTCAATTACAATTCCGACCCCCCTCATCCAGTCATACAATGACATCTAGTCCCTTGTCAAATTTATTTTTTCCATTACACTTATCTTACCCTTATCGCCATTTTCCGTCGTTTCTTGAAATATTGCATTAAACTTAACGATAAATTCCTATTCTTTCCGGTTTTCGTTATCACCCAAAATTCACAAGAGATAAAGGTGCATATCTTTGTATGTTCATATGTATACATATGTATATAGGCATTATAGGACTCTCATAAAATTCCCAGAGGACCACGGATACATACCTGCGAACACGATTCACACCTCGAATCCATTCATATTGGCGATCGGTAACGGTAGAATCGTTTCAATTCGTACGCAACGGCCCCGAACGAACACAAAGCCTATTGAAACGCACTAACAAGGGTCCGACAAGTGCAGATATGCGAGGAACGAACGAACGAACGAACGAACGAACGAACGAACGAGCGTAAGATGGTCAGTCAAGAGTAGGTATTATAGAAGAGAGGAGAGAAGATCAGCGGAAACCAGCAACCCCTGTAAAATCGAAAAGCAAAAATTTCACCCATGTTATATGACCATTGAATGTAGCGGTGAACCTAGCCGGTGTATTTTCTTGATCGATATATGGATTCCAGCATCTGTAGCGTTTATGCAAGGTGTTTCAGGTGCACGAACAATGCCGTGATGCTTGTTCGTAATACTCGCTCGCGCAAAGCTCACCTCCTCAATAATCTAGTCGATGTGGTAGCAAAACATGCGATCAGCAGTATCCACAGCTTAAGTAAACGAATCGCAAAACCGCTTTTGTTACAGGAAATGGAAATTTGGAACTGTTCGATAGCGAGAGTGGACCGGACCTCACGTTATCACCGCAGACCTTCACATCAACGGCAGAGGCCTTCATCAATGACAATAGTGACAGTCTTGGGGTTCCGGGGGACAACGATACGGGTGAGTTTTTGTTGTTGTTTCTCTTGCTTCTCTTTTTCAGATGTGAATTAAGTAGTCTTGCCACGTGTCGCTGGGCTGAAGTCGTTAATTGATTTAAGTATTTTCTTGCTCACTGGACAAAATATGCGCGTTATACTCTGCGGCACGTCACCTGTTTTCACGGTATGATGAATATCCGGTCCAAGACAAGCTTAAGGAAACCCGAGCCAAACACATTCCGAACAGTCTTGACTCCTCCTACTATCTTGTGATATTACTCGCAGGCTTGCCAACTTCTTGCAGGACTCCGAATTGTTCTGCAATTCTCACCGTTCTCCCGTGAAACACTCCATCTAGATTTACCACCCTTTAGTTATTCTAGAATTCGCTTCCTGTCTCTCGATTTTCTGTTGGGGTTGTGTGTATTGCTTGCTGTGATATACCTTACTTGACGTGGGAGAATGAATTTATCAGATCACGTTTGTACAGCATTCGGTTTGATGGTTTCACCATGAAATATGCAGGAACGTTGAGAATGGTCCCCTGGAAGGAGTTTGCTAAAATTTTGGCGTAGTTCCTGGAAGCTGTCTTGCTTGTTTCTGTGCTTTGTTGGCCATGAATAAATTTTAAGGCAATTAGCATATTGACGGGAAATATTCCGGTAGGTTCGAACGGAGGTTTCCAAGTTTTTCAAGAACGAAAATTACTTAACAGTCAGTTGATCCCGAAAAGATAAATTTCACGTTTTGAAAATCTTTACTGAAAGATTCCATGTTCATTTTGTCATCACTGAAATATACTTGTTCTCGCGTCAGTTACTCTGCAAAATTATTAAATAATTAGCCGTGCAAGAGATTTACATGGAAAGGACCGAATTATTTCGGGACGTATTATAAAATAGAGTTTTTAATATTGGTTACATCAGGGCCGATGAAATTTCATAGCCCGCGGAGTCAAGATATCTTCAAGAATTCAGTTCGCACGAGACGATACGAGACTGGAATTGCATTATAAAGTTGCGTGCGAGAGGGTAGAGCCCACCACTAGATAGGAGGGTAGAAAAGTTCCCTTGTCAGAGAGCCAACTGCCTCAGGGTAAGACTTCTTCTAGCGTACTCTTTCTTCCCCTATCCTCCCTTCCCCTCTCTATCTCTTTCTCTCTTTTGCTATTGCACCATTGTGAGCCCCTCACAATCAGGATAGAAACACCTGATAGAGCAGCCGCTAAGACTTCAGTGACAGGCGGATCGGTGCACAAAGGAGAAACGAAAGTAAAAGGAGTAAGAAAGATGAGAGGGAAGAAATAGCGTGATAAAGGGGTAGGTGGGTAGAAGTTAACTTCGGTGCCAGAGAACCTCCTCCTTCGGTGGACTAGGTCGCCTTCCGTAAGAAAAGGGATATTGCATTCTTGAGTCGAAGCAATTATCGACAGCGGAAGGTATCGTCTCTGTTCGTAGCTGCCAACACCTCAAACCAACAGCCTCGAATCGCCAACCCCTAACCATCATCCCCTAGCCTATAGTAGCTTCGCCTAGAGCTCCAACCTCTTCACCCCATCCAAGCTCCTATTGGCAAGTAGATAGAGGTAGGTGCTCTCTTGAATCTCTCTCTCTTTCTCTCTGGGCCTACGTCCTTCCCATTCTACCGCCCCTACGAAAACCCCTTGGAGCAAACGGGACAAGCAGCTCTCGCTGGCGCTCGAGGCTTAACGCAAAGGAGAGCTAAAACTCTCTTACACTTACTCACCCTTAGGATCCTACAACAAGAACGGTCTTTGCTACCTAGCAACTATGTTCTTGTTACTGCGCCACTTCATTGCATTCCTAACCTTTAAACCGCCGCCGTTTACTTCGTGTACTCTTCGTGGCAATCTATGCCTGGCGCCGCCAATGGAATATCCATTCGATGCGAAAAGCCCTCTCGTGGACGAAATCCAATTTCTTGTTTGTGCTGCCGGAATGACGTGGCAAAGAAACGATCACGAGAATTCTTCGACGTGTCACCGTCAGGATCCTCCTGAGAGTGAATGCGCCGACTTAATGGAACTTCCGTCAAAAATACGTACCTGCGTCACTCTTCTTACATTTTACTGCCATTGCATCTAACATGAATCTTGTGCACTGTTTCTTTTTTTTTTTTCCAAAATTTATCTCGCTCCAGCGGTATCGTGTCCGTGAGTCACGAACGAGGATAAATTTTTTTCATACCATCAAAGAAATCCGCATCCCAAGGTCTAATACGAGCGACTGACATAGATAAATTTCTCCGACGAATATACAGGGTGTCCCGAAACAAAAATATAAGGAGTACACCATTAAGTAGTAGAGAAAAATCCAAACTAAAACCTCCTGATCCATTTTTTTTTTACCAAGCTTTCGTCTTACAGTTATAAACAATTACAGCTAACCAATGAACGCGCGGGCATATCAGCTGAGCAACCAAGAACGCGATAAGTGGGGGATAAAGGTATGCTCAGCGGGTACAGCCGTGCGTTGATTGGCTAGCTTTAATTGTTCATAACTTGAGGAGAGAAGCTCGGTAAAAAAAATGGATTAGAACTTTTTGTTTCAGACTTTTCTCTTATACTTGATGGTATACTCCAAATCTTTTTATTCTGGAACACCCTGTATTACCTAGCTGCTACCCATAGCATTTTCGAGTAAATCTAATTTCCCCAAGCTCCGTTGAGATAGACTCGAAATATTGATGTGGCTACTTTGCATAGAACCCTCTGCGACTAACGTATAAGCGGATAAAACTCTCTGCCGTGCACATAGGTATACCGTTATAGTACACCGAGTCACCGCTTCGTGGCGCAGCAGTCGATACAGCATCGAATCTTCTCGCATGGAAAAAACAAACCGTCCTCTCTTGAGAAAACGAACTGGCGACATCGATACCTATCGCACCCGTTGTCTCATCTTTGGTGGTTACGAACACGAGCAGGCATAGGATACAAGAGGTAACTTTTCAGCTATGGGAATCGCCATAACGTCTATTGGGATTTCGTACTGTTTACCAAGACGACCCAAGTATTTCTTGAACTAGCGAATTCCATCTAGTACACACTACTGCCGGTATTCACGTTGCATTCGCTTTATTTCTTAACAAAACGAGTATCCGGGTGTACCTACCGTACCGACCATTGGGAATACTCGAGGTTCGTGAACCGGTGATATATCGAGTATCAACTTAGCATACTTCAGTCCTATATAAATATTCGCATCGAATGTAAAATCATTATCTCCGCAATAACGATGCGGCATCAAAATGGCTTAAGGTACAAGTTTTAAAATATGAATTATTAACGTTTTCTCTGGTTTCCTTTAAAATCCATCACGTCCCCGCTTTTGTCGCCAGGAAACTCTGGGGATGGTCAACCGTTTGACGAATGAGCCTGCGAGCAATAAATGGAATGAGAATGGACGTGCAGAGCGCGAACTCGACTAAAGGACGTAACCGGACGGGAATGAGGGAGTATTAGGTGGAGGACGTAGGTATAGCAGAGGGAAAGGGACAGGACGATGGTACCTACAACCTCGTTGGCTCTAATGCGGGCTATTCAGCTCCCACAATGCACTAGTAATACGATTTCAGCATCCGAACCACCCCTGGACCACCTCACACACATATGCTCACATACGATCTCACGCACACTATACGACTTTTACGTACGCTCTCCATATATCTATTCTCCAGAGGGTTTCGAGTGCGGGAGGATGAGTCCGTCGTTTCACTTGGAGTCCGCATCCCTTTTATTCGAAATTTCAAAAAATCTCGTGCGTTTCTTTTCACCGCGTGTTCTCGTATCTGTATGATGAATTTTTTTTTCTTCCTTCACGTATGCCTGTTCATATACGACTCTTTGGGAATAAGCAATTTCTTGGTATTTTTTATCTGAGAAACATGCATACTCAATGCTCGTGTTTGAAAAATGCCAAAACTTCAATGAGGCGTTAGGGGTAGATTGTTATAGGTACCTATAATATTGCTTATAGGTGCATAACGTTAATCAACGTCGGCACGAGGAGGTTTCCTTTGATCGGACGAGCGCGCCGCTGAAAAGGTTCGAGCTCTGTTGCGCAAAGTTAAATTGAAAGTGTCTTTTACAATATAAGAGTAGGAGGACGCTGGTGTATAGAGTAAATAGCCAAAGAAACGGGGGCGGAGCACTGCTAAAGTGGGACGGACGTAAGAGGCAGTAAAAGAGAGAGAAAGAAAAAAAGTGCATTTTAATAATCAGAGCTAAAGCGAGTATCATCCAACTTCAAAGCATCGCGAAATGCCTGCTCGCAAGTAGTATTGAAATGAAGCATAGGGTTTTGAGCCCTCTCGCTCTATATAACGGTTGGCACTTTTATTAGCAGTTTATATTTTACTTACGAGTATCGTTATAGCTTCTTGATATACTTATTTCATAAATAATTGCCACCCCCCCCCCCCCCCTGACGGCGCTTACTTCCGTTTCGCTATTTTCATTGATTGTCATTTATTCAACTTGGCTCTTTCAACCCCTTGTCTTTGTATGTATATGTCCGGTAGCCGTCCTTTGCTGGATTTAGTCAACTGGTCAACCCACTGAGAACAACCCTCACCCACCGTGATTTGGTGGAACGAGGTCGTCAGGGGCCAATTCACGCTGTACTTGTATATACGGCTGTAGCGTACAGGTTGTTACGGGTGGGGGAAAGGGGGGGGGGGGGTAAAGATATAAACGTGCAGCAGACCATTACCGGGAAGCAGCCCCATAGAAATTTAATCCGCTAGCAGCACATTCGACCTTGTACTGAAATTGCGTTTACCGATTATGCCGGAGGGTCGAAAATGGCCGGATAAAAATGTCTGAATGAAAATTTTCGGGGAAATTTGCTCGTCCCATTATGACTTTGTTTTACGAGTCGTTGGAGAATAACAGGCTGGTAAAGTAGAGGTAACTATATCTATACTGTAAACTTGTTGGTTGCTTTATACATATCGTAACAGTGGGATAATACCGAAACGACACTCGACTCTATCGCACGTGTCGATTTTGTTTCCCTATCGATCACACATTATAAATTCACTCCTCGTACCCTTTTCTCGGTAGTCGGCCTTTCTTCTTCGTTTCCTTGAATTTTACTTTAACACCGATTCACTTTCCCTAACTATATTCCAACCCTTCGTCTCTAACACTCGCATTCAGGGCGTCCTAGCGAAATCCTGAGAACTTGGTAAAATCAATCGATGGTTCTTGACGTCGTTATATGTTACACGTATAATCAGCATATGAGTAAAATTGGTCTAACAGGGGCTACCTCGTTATGAGTTTCAATGTGAAAGAGAGATTATTTAGTTTAAAGAGCCTTTTACTTTTATCCAAAAGATATATCGCTATGCTAACTGTACACGAAGGAATGGAATTTGTATTTTTCACTTATCATAATGAATCTGTTTTAAACCTCATATAATGTACGTCAGTCGTTTGTTATTTTTTTTGGAATTTGTAACGTTGGCAACCCTTACGTGTGTTCCACCGTTCATCAACTTTTTCAATCGTGACCTTCCGGGCGTCTTACGTCGTTCCGCCTGTCGAGGCTTCTTACAGGAAAGCTTACTATAGTTTTCATCATCTTCCAACAATATTTCCACAATTTCGAACTCCGTCACATTATTACCCGCCGTCCTCGACATCGACTTAACGGTACGTGCACAGCCAGCCCACCCTTTCTTCCAGCTGGCCCGAACGATGAGGATTCCCATTAGTTCCTTTGCGAAACGTAATTCCCCCTGTAGATGCTTCGTGAAACATACTCGATATCTCCTTTCGAGAAATACCACGGCATTCTGGGTAATGTATAGTCCCTGGCACATTAGCCGCCATCCATTCCAACGATATCTATGGAGCCACGGTAACTAACGTAACCTCTCGTCAAAAAACCAAAGGAATATATATATATATCAAGATCATTGTTATCATTTTTTCGCATTTTATAACACCGTACTATCCCGTTTTTATACGTCATTGCTAGTTCTACCGTCACGTTCTTATGTTATCTATGGGATATTTACAAGCGTACTGGACGGTGGCCGTGACCACCGTGAGTATGACGCACGTACAGGGTAGACAACCCGGACACGTATTATACATATTGTATGTATATAAGATTATCATTTTCCGGGAGTAAAGAGAAAAGTGACTAAAACGAATTTGACGTCGCTGTACACATTGCTTCACGCTAATAATAATAATAATATACTTTAGTATAAATATAAATTTCTACGAAACGTATTTAATTATTTCCTACGAAGTGCCTCCTTCTCTCTCTCTCGCTCACTGATTCACTGTTTCAAAATTCTCATTCATCCCCGGTATTCTCCTTTTACCTCGTTTTCCATCCACCTCTCGTTTTGTCTCCGGCTCGTCGCGAGTTAATGAAAATGTCACAAAGATTTGCACGAACAGCGTGGCACACAGCAGCGTGGCCCGTAATCAATTTCCCGCAATTCGTGCGACCCGATTACCGCGTCCCACCGCACGAGTGCGCCACTCGTTCCCCTTTGTCGACCACTGTTTCCCGGCATTCTCCATTGCTTCTTTTTTACATTCTTTTTTTTCTTTCTTTCATTGCTTTCCGTCCGTCTCTCTCATTCTTGTTCTTCAATGCTACAATATTTATCAAAGTATCTATACCTTATCAATTATCGTGAGGCGTTATTTTTTCGCATTACTTCACTCTAACGGCGTGCTACAGATGTCTTGTATTCCGAAGATACAATGCTCCATTGATATCGCGCGTCACGCAGATTGAGTGACGTACAACGTTGAAATCCAATTTTGCGTTCTGACTAGGTTCACACTTTTTCATTTTCTTCTGAAAAATACTTTACATCGGATTTGCTCAGTTTGTTTGTTCCACGTAAAATTCCTCTTAAATTTACATAGCGCACTCGCGCACGTGAAAAGAAACTTTTTAGCTCGAGTGAAAGTCTTTAGATATGAAACTTTATCAAAAATGAAATTGCCTCTCCATCCACCTGTCAAGTCTTTACATATCGAGTCTGTCGCTGACTGGTAAGTTCGTAAGGAACAATATTGACCATCGTCGAATTGCGTGTTTAAAATCCTGCACGCCTACGCTACGAGGAAGTTAAAAAAAAGAAGAGAGAAGGCGGATAAAAAGATTGGTATCGAGAGTGAGAGGTAGGCGGTAGTTTAGTTTACTCTGACATGTATCTCTCTCTCTCTCTCTCTCCTTTATCATTCTCTTTCTCTCTGTTTACTAACCTCGTAACCTTCATGAATCTCTCTCATTCCTCCTGTCTTCAGACTCCCCTTCTAAACATCCATACACATTTTCTCGTCTCGTCTCTTCTCCCTCAACTCTTCACCCTCTCTCACTGTACACTATATCTCTCTCACCCGCACGCTCTATTCGGAATGCATCTCAAGTTGGCTCCGAGTTCTCCCAAAACTTTCCTACCGACCGAAGTCAATCATCGCGCGAATCGCGCGATCCGCACGTAATTTTTGGTGTTGGCTTACTTCCCGAAATTACATCTAATAAACTGGGCGCACCAGCGAGGGGCGCTAAACCAACCGAGAACTGGCTCCCGTTCCTCTACGTTACTTTACCCCTCTACGTACATACATGGAAACGTGCAGACTCACTTGGCTACGCTCCATAATTTTATTGTTTTATCTTCCGTGTTTACGACACGTTCAGGTTCTGCACACACACACACCTCTCTTGGCTTTACTTCCTCTTCTTTTATTGTCCGTCTTCTGCTTCTTTTCTTATTATTATTATCATCGTTCCCCTTTGCCGAACCTGTAGTTAACCATACACACGCACACACATAAATATATATATATATACACACATGCAGAAACATTTCTTAGTTCCCGTTTGATTCGACCAGTGTTCCTTCTTGAAACGACACTCCGCAACCAATGGCACTTCTAAGGAACGGCTGACCTGACAATGGACCACTCTCCTCAAGAGGTACCATTCCTATGCTAACAGCCTTTCACGCCAAGTGCAGAGGAGCTACTCCTTTTACTACTACTTGTTCGCGCTTACTCTTCGTCCTTCTCCACCTCCGTCTTCCTGTTCCCTTTGCTTGCAGCCTCCCTCCTCGTTCATCTCTATATACGCATGTCCGCTCTCTTTATCTCCAGAACCGACGGCAGCCACCGAACACGAAAAATCATCTCGACGTAGACGTTGTTTGGCCACCGAAGGCCACGACGTTGTCAACGAGGGAACCTTCCGCGGCAGCCGATCTTGCAGATCGGTCTGGATGCTGCGACATGACGAACCCCTTTGAGAATTGGTCTTCACTCGTCCTTACTCTCTTTACCAAAGAATTCGCAAATCCTCGCCAATCTCTCGCAAGTGTGAATATAGGCAATATAGCATTCCGGAAGGTCACGTGACTATATGATTGAAACAAAAATTCTTTAAGGTCCTCCGACAGGCATTCTCATGCTAAAAAAAATATGCCTGAGTTATCAATCTAATATTTTTCAAAGACCTCTCACCTAATCCATCAAACTTGTTTTTTTTTTTTTTTTTCGGGCGTCAAAAAAGAACCATACGTATAAGACGACCAAGCCTCGCACGAGACTCTTTGTCATTCGCGAAATGTCCTGTGTCGCCTGTTCATTGGCTTGCACGAGGAGGCGCATGCGCACGAGCAACAACTTAAACTTGTTAGGCCGTCACTCAAAACTTTAAAACCACTGGGAGAGATGCTCAACTTCAAAATGATTAATTGGTGTAGTGGCAAGTTGTTGCTTGTCCGGTGGTCTTTTCCTAAGCCTCCCTTGTTGCACGTGTATTACGTACGTACACTAACGCCATCTGGCGTCCCGACTCTCAGGCTTTATATTGCAGGAAAGCCGACGGCTTTACCGGATCGATCCGTATATACTTATATACACACGAAACCCACTATCGCACTCTTCCGCAAATACTTAACGAAACCTCGTAAAACAGCACGAACGTAATCGGGATGCCCAGTGCGAAACTGTCTTTTAAAAGTAAAGAAAATTGATCGTTATTTAATTAATTGAAAAGCATTAACCTTATTGATATCTTACTCTTTACTATATTTATGCAATTTCGTATAAGCGGACAATAGCAACAAATGGTAACGACGATAACAAAATTGTGACAGTCTTTGATCAAATTAACAGAGGACTGCGTTACCATTTGCACGAAAGCCTGTGTTAAAACGTATATAAATGAGTTTACAAATCATGGAGAATAATGACAGCATCTTTTATAATTACGTTAATACATAAAAAAAATGTAAATGTTCATTATCTACAGTTGTGCATTTGTTTTCTTCCTTATTTTAATTATACGTAGACGGCTAACAAAAAGTACAAGCACAAACTGAAAGATAAGGTAGGTCGGCTGAGGACTATAGAAGAACCCACATGATCCGTATGTTGAAAAGTAACTAGATAGGCTGCGCACGCATCGAACATTGACTATGAATATTTTGAAAATGTTGCTCTAAGTAAAAAAAGACTGTCTATAAAAATCGCATTGTTTTCTAGAAAAAATTATTACCTGCTTTTCGTTCGTAACATTATTTTTCGAACATCCTGTATACATATGTCTATCTGAAGGTTTACCTAGAACTTCACAGACATTATCAGCGTTTGATAGCCCTGCAAGGAACGCAGCAACGTTCTCAGGCGTGGTCCAGTGTTCCTCTCTGTAGAACCACAGACTAATCTCTTGACAAAGAGCCCATCGAGTATCGACCGTATACCCATTCTCTTTGACGTACGCGCGTATCTCAAGGATCCACACTCAGCTCTGATAAGAGCTTAAGTTTACGTAAAGGGACGGGCGAATCGATGGTTCTATATTAATATGCGTATAACCTGTAAAGCCTTAAAAGGCAACGGTGTTGCCATCCACACCTGGGTCCCTCGAAGCTTTTTCTCATTGCTTCTATATACATATATATACGCTCCATCTTCCAAGTTCCCTTCGGATATTTTGGATACCGACAGAGGAGCCCTCTAAAATTTCATGCTGTAGAAGAAGCGTTAGAAACTTTTGTAATCTTGCCACGAGGCAGCGCTGCGCGCGCATCGGCTGCCTGTCTGTGTATGTGTATCTTCTGACGTCTGAGGAGATATGGGCGTGAGTTGTAGACGATGCCTCGTGTCCTAACGAGATTTTAGACTGTGTCCTTAATTAATCGATGAATGCTCGATTAATCCAACAATTTGATTTTGCTCGACTGTCAAGGAGAATACAAACAGTTTTCCTGGAAAGCTCACAAGAGACGTGCTTCATTAGTCTAGTGGGTATGGAATTCAAAGCTGATCTATCAGGGAATGTCGAAACTTTAAGGTTAGTAGGCAGTAGGTACGGTACCATCAGTATACATTATATGAGTCTATACCTGTATATAAGGCATGCATATATATATATATATAGGTCTACTTAATACGTGTAAACGGATAACGACTAGAAATTCGTGCGTAATGGAATGTGCAAACGTGGAAGACACACAAAATGACGTTCCAGACCGAACCTAATCCGACTGATGCAATTACTCTTGACTTGGGAACGTAGGAGAAATGTTCACCTGCGAAGTCTGCATAATTTAGCAGCATAAATTAATACGTTCCTAGAAATCTCAGCTCTGTCCTCGTCGTTTCTCCTCTCGCGTCTGACACAATTAGACAGGGATTAATTAAACTCATTTCACATTTCGTCGGGCGTTCCTGCCTACGGGATGACTTTCGAAATATCCTGGACGAATTATGGTTACCATTCGTTTTTACTGTTTTTCTTTCTTGCTCTTCTTTCTTAGTTATCTCAATGACCGATTGACGATGGCGTAATTAAGGGGTCTCCTGCAAATTAAATTCATACAGAATCAAGTTACGTAACTTTGTCATACGATTTATGGAGTTGAGTATTCGAGCGATTTTTGCATTTTTCTAGACTGCATTGATATCGTTATTCATAATACTGACTGATCGTACGTCTCATTTATTCCCAAATATTGGTATAACCCTGTTTGTTTTTTGGCTTGCCATTCCTTCGTGAAGCATTTCACTGACGACATGCAACTTAAGCCCGGATCTGGGAGACTCCTATCCGTGATCGGCTTAGAAAACGAAGGGGGTAGTTCGAAATTGATTTCCGCTGTGTGGCAACTGGCGAATCGTGCGGTTCGGACGTAAATCAATTTTATACGAGGGAACGGGATTCGAACTCTGTTCGTATGACGGTGAAGCTACAACTTCTTAATTAAACCATTATGCGTTATAGCGTCGGGTTTTATTGTTAGAGAGAGAGAGAGAGAGAGAGAGAGAGAGAGAGAGTGAGAAAGAGACGTTGGCGGGGAGCCCAAGAGAGAAAAGAGAAGACAGTAGGGTGAGAGGGTTGAAACGGTAGGAAGAGGAAGAAACGAGGAATAAGGGTTAGGTCGGGGTAACGAAGGGCTGCTGAAGAGGGAGGAGGATAAGGGATGAAAGAGCAGAGAGTATAGCTCAGCTCTTCCTACCCTCGCTCTCCTTACTCTGGCATGTAAATTCGTGATAATAGCGAGGGATGTTTCATCCCCGTACCTCATACCTTAACTCTGGCCTTTATGAGTTAATAACTTGGGTTATCGAGAAATTCACCTTAACTGCTTGTGTTTTCAAATATTCCAAAAGTTATTTCGAGCTGGCTAGACGCCATTTTAAATTCGATGAGGGATTTAATGAGAAAATCTTCAGTAATGCCCACAAACTTTCATTCCAATCGTATGCTTTTTTGTCAATGAGACTATTTTTTTTTTTTTAATTTCAATCACTACTCCCCCTTATCCCCATGCGAAAAATCATACCTGCCCTTGTATTCCGTGCAATTACGATGATCAAGGTGATGTCACATTATATATTTCCTGATCGATTAATACAACTACCCTTATATATTTATTGACAGGAATCAATCGATTGGACAAATACACATACTTATTATACGTATAATAACAATTAAACCAAGTTACATTGTTTTAACATTCCAAACCCGTAGTTACCGTATGAGAAATGGATCTCCCCGTAGCGATTTGGTTCTCGTGCTCTTAATACCGAGTGCGCAGCGTCCTGGACGACAGGAAACCACCTTATAATATTTGGACCGTGAACCTGGAAAAATATTTCTACGCCACTGGCTGTATTTACAATGAATATTACGTCTGGTATACGGAAGGGATTGTAGTCATATGCATCGATTCGGGATTTAGGACGTCGAGAGGTATAGGCGTTAGTTACGTACCTAACGTACACACGTGCTACCGGCAAAATTCCATTATCGGCTCCCTGCGATAAATATTCTAAATTGAGAATCCGCCACGGGATCCCCATAGCCCTTATACACCCCCCTTACTTCTCTTAACCCAGCTCGTTGTATCCCTTATATCCTGTAACACCACCACCAGCACTCCCCGCCTTCCCGGCTACTACCCAACGTATTCCAGCCTGTATTCGTCCTATCTGAACAACCCCTGGAAAGATCCAAAGCCCGCTCGAGCTAGCTGCAAGCAGGGCGAATATCCATGTTTTTTTTTTTATGTCGACTATAAATCTAGCTGGGATAGTTTAAGCGATTCTAGCATCGGGGGATCCCCGCGCGCCATCTCTATTATTGCCTGGCAATATAGCAACGGGACTTTTGTCTCTCCTACGGGATTTTCCCGGGTGCCCAATAAACGTAAAACTACGTCGACAAAATGGACTATGGTTAGCACGCTGCCTTTTTACTTTCGACACTCGCGCCGTTACCTTCCTTTAGTTTTTCTCGCCTCATACACCCTATACCATTCTCGCTGTCGTACTAGACGTCTACGGGGAATCCCCATGAATAATCACAGTCTAACGAATGTGAACATCGTCTTAGCGATCCATTGTGCTTCCCGTGCGTGACCGTCGGTATAACAGATGGTCTTTTTTTTCTCGAACGAATTCGTAGTTGCAGGTGACAGCACTGTGCCTGGCTGAACAATATATCTGTCTGGAAATCCCAATACACGCGCTCGTTAAAAACGATCATGGGGAGAATTCTGATATATATAAATATATATATGTATATATATTTATATCCACTTCATTACGGTAGCACGACGCGTTTCGTTTGGCACGACGTCGCATCGATTGGGCCAATAAGCTAGGGAGAAGATGCCAATTATTCGCGACAGCATGGCTGATCCAGTCGTTAGAGTTTTGCAGAGAACGCGAAACCTGTCAGAATCCCTACGTGTCGCGAAAATCCTTTCAGCGCATCGCGAATGACGGTGATGGTTTTACAAAAATATATATATATATTTTAAGAAGGGTAGTTTTCAGGACTTTTTTTGTTGTATGGCAAAGAATTGGCAGTTACGAGGACACTTGGTGCTTAGCAGGACAGTCCTGATAAAATGTACATACTGAAGGTATACTGTCAGGGCCATAAAGCGGCAGACACGCCGAATTTTCGAAAAAAAATTCTGATGCGTGACAGACGGAACTGTGATGGGCTAAGAAATGACAACGACAGGTTAGAGTAGGTTAGAACTAGAGCGCCACATGTCCCAAGGTTTAGTTTAAAAAAAAAACACATTCGCTTGCCATTGTGGACGTCGTACGTCCCCCTAACTACCCTTTGACAAGTTTACATATATACATAGAATCGTAATACCGTATACTATAGCATCGGGTATTATGTTTTGTTCACCGCGTCTCATTGTTGGCCCAAGTCTAGCTGCGTCCCCATAACAGAGACGGACGCCCAAATAAAAAAGCAAGAGCATCTCGAGCCGGCTGCGTTGATCATCAACTGTTTTGTTCCGAGACTTTAGCTCCCATTAACAACCACCGTGAGTGCTAATGGTTTTGCGAGTGGAAATCAACAGCTCGAATAGTTACAGGGGGTATTACTCGATGAGAATACGTGCAATGGCGAGATCAGGCTGATTCTAGTAAAGTTTCCTGCCTGGTATGTACAAGATTGGCGATGGTTGTACAGACTTTCTGTAACATTGGCTAAGCCTCGCGTGTACAAGTTCATGCGCGAATAAATTAGCCTGAATGAATTAGCGGATCAATGAGAAATACGGAGTGCGGGTGTAAAGGAGAAAATGTGTTGATAATGGTTCCCTGGCAAATAAATAGGGGATGCTCAACCGTCGTCGGTTATGACCCTCAGCGTGGTACAGCGGTAAAGATCGCATTTTTCATTCTGTGGATCTTTGTAAAATAAGGGGAAAAAATTAGTTTAATCATAAATATTATTAATACACAATTTAGTATATTTTTATGGATCCTCCAAGCACGATTCTTACCGTCTTTTGATATCCGTATGAACCACCCTTTAGGCTTCGTTCTTATGTAAATTATTGTCAAGGGCTTTAATCGTAGTGATAAATCGAAATTTGTACGTACACACGTTAAATTTAGGTAATATCTATATGTATGAATGTCTTTTCACCTTTTTTCGGTGACCTCGAGTGTGACGTCCTCACCCGTAGTTCCGAAAATTTTATGAAGTCCCGCGGAGGCATAAAATTTATCCCGTCATTTTGCGAACTTTATGTCGTGTTTCGCGTAGGAATACATATATTTAATTTATGTACACAAATTTCGAACGGAATTTTGTATTCGGGGTGATAACGCTATATACAAATGTAGGGTTGTACGTGCGTGTGTCTTCACATATCTTCCACGTGTGCTCAGAAAGCATCAAAGCTGCAGCATCGTGACCCACTCGAAACTACTACACCCTATAAGTTCATACACGTTATCGGCCGCTTCTGATGCAACTGCGTGTACCCGGCTGAACATGGACACGAATCTGTATGACTCTTCTACCGACTGTACCAATATCGATGAACCTCGTCGCCCTCTGACACACTTCATTAGACGAGAAAATCGATCGGGATTTTTTAATAACACGAGTAAACAATCATTTGGATGGAAATAACACTTATCGTGAAATTGCGACTGGTGCAATTTTTTTTTAGCGAAAGTTCACAAGTGGGAGTAAAAAAATTTGTTATTGTATACACATATATCGTCACTTCAGGGAATACATCGTGCAACTGCAAGACTCATCTTTATACCCTCATGCATTTATATTTATGCATTTCGTGTATACCGGTTAATTTGCAAGTGCAATATTGCACTTATGGATTAACGTTAATCGATCGGTCAACGATTTTATAGTGAATCGTGCCAATCGAAAAGAGGCATTGTGCATCAGTGAACAGATTTAATGATAATGCCGGATAATTAGATTTCACCGCTAATTCCTGTTACCAATCAAGGCATTATCAGCGCGGATAATTACACACCGAAATTACCTATTCTCTGCAAATCTCTCTCTCTCTCTCTCTCTCTCTCTCTCTCTCTCTCTCTCTCTCTCTCTCTCTCTCTCTCT
>JARQSV010000705.1:0-71025 GCA_030142285.1 Calameuta idolon | reverse complement strand
TCTCTCTCTCTCTCTCTCTCTCTCTCTCTCTCTCTCTCTCTCTCTCTCTCTCTCTCTCTCTTTCTCTTTCTCTCTCTCTCTCTCTCCCTTCCCTTCTCTTCCCCTTTCTCGCTTCATGCTTACCATCGGCGTGTAGTGCTGTGCTGCACTTGGTATGGCTCTATCCATCTTTTCCGTCCTTCTCGCTCTCGCACGTTCAGTCCGTACATAGAAATCTGGAACGGCGGGTCAAGGTAGTCGACATAGTGGGTTCTTCTCTGAAAAGCTACAGGAATATAGGTCACAACAGCAGTGCGTGGATACCAGCTACCGGAGAAATGTTCTAAAAGTTTTGCTTCGTTACTGCAGCGAAGCGATAGCGACCTGCGATATATCAGATGTTGTTTCAAGATATAGAGAGAAGCAGGAAAAAAGAGAGAAAAAGTATTTTAGAAAACAGATAACGAAAAATTATATAAACTCGATAAACCACGCAATTCGCTATTTACAAGTCATTATGAACTTCCGACCACGTGTATACGTAAGCCATAAGAAAAGGCGATGAAATAGGAGTAGCGTGAAAAAAAAAAGAAACAGGTCACTTACGCAATTCCATTGTAACGGCGTTTACGATTGTCAATTATCGTAAAACTCAAATCCTATAACATCCTTCGTACTTTATCGATACTGTTATTATTAATAGATTATATGACGCGAGCTTACAAATTATACTGAATTCGAGGGAGTAATGTGTATCTGTATGTATGTATATACTGTGCCACGTATATGCGCGAAACGGAACGAGAATGATTAACTAGGATGGGCTATGGCGTCTGGCGAAGGCAGATTTATCCTAGTTTCGCAAAAGGCATTCGAATCTCCAAGAAGCGAACGGGAAGAGCCGAAACGCAATTACGGTGGTCCAGGATAGTAGATCTTCGGACGCGGGATGAACATAGTTAATCGCACCGTTGCTTCACCTCGCTTAAGTACACTTTATTAAGCGCGCCGTTTGCGCGGTGCATCCTGCAAGTTTCCTGATAGGCAAATGGGAATTATAAACGTACCATTTTCAAAATTCAAATGGTAACGTCATCCTTACGACAGAATACTGAAATTAGAGAATAATCGATATTTTTTCCATATCCTGATTACACTAACTCTCGTGTCAGATTTATTACACTCGACGATCCATATCGCGGGAATTGGCAATGCATTATATGTTGTATTTGTATACGTAAAAAATTGTGTTATTCTTTATTTTTATTATACGACTTGTTTATACACTTTGTATTCTTATTTACGTCTGCCGCGCCGTTATCCAATTTATAATTCCTGTTTGTGTTCCTTTAATCAGCATTCATTAAATATTGTCTGTTTACCGGAGTATTAAATTTAGGGCGTATCAACCGCCCTTCTCGTACAAACAGCCACTCGTTAACTCAACACGATATGCCTTAGTTCTTCGCTTTGACTCTAGTCCTGATTCGCAGACGTTACACGTATACAATCTTCAAGGTAGCATATACGCGTACACGAATCGTTCCAAGTCAGAACGTAATAGACGGTACGTATATTTAAGTTCGGTCAGAGAAAATCTGTGCGTTTTTATTTTTCCCCCTTTATTTTCAGTATTTCTCAACGGGAAGTCGTAGAAGATAGAAGCGGCAGGAGGCTGGATTTTATATACGATATGGGTTTCACGGGAGGGAGTGAGACAGAGAACAAGAGTCTTCCTCCTTTGCTTTCCGCTAGAGGAAGCTCTGAAAATATATATGTACATATATACATATATACGTAGTATATACACATAGAGTTCCATGAGCAAAGAGAAGTGATCTATGCGTTTGCAGTCTTAAGAAGTTACGCCGCAATTAACGATGAATTTACGGATCGGTAAATTCTATAACAAGGAATGACCAGGTTTTCTTTCTTTCTTTATCAGAAGTTCAATATCATATTGCCACAGTATAAGCGAGCACTTTATTATTGTCAAGAAATCCGTAACTGCAGTCTTCGTTCTTCTGCTTGGGTATCCTACTGTGTGTGCGCGCGTGTGTGTGTATATATATATATATATAGTATATATATAATATATATGTATACTGCGTAGAGATAGATAGCGAAGGGTGTATACACATCTTCCCTTATACCTCGTGGCGGAAACCGTGACGTGAAAACAAAGCACCAAGCGCGGCTTCTCGTCTGATGCAAAGCTCTGTCTAGCTGTAACCTACCGGATGTGGTAATTAATTAGTCGACCCCACCAGACGTGGAAAGATAATCACCGAGAGTTGCTCTGGAGCAGCAATATGTCGCATCACGTTTCATGTCCGTTTAGAAAGTAGCTTTTAACTAGCCGAATACACTGTTTGTTACGTTTAACTGTACGCGGTCCTACCTATAGTACGCACTATACTTATGTATATCTATACCTACTGCTGGGTACCTGGCTAGTTTGATACTCTAGTTACTAGGTACGTTATACGTACTTGCGAGAAAGTTTGCTCTGTAAACGACTATCCCTTCTGAAGGATAGAACTTCCTGATGGGAAACCACGAGGCAGTCCCTCGTCACTCTACCGATAATTCTGGATCGCACTGATAACGCTCCTTTCGCTTATTTTACGTGAAGCCCGTTTAACGTGAAAATCTTAATTACCTTTATACAGCTGTTTCGACCAAGAAATTTTTATATAGGTATCTGCAAGCGATATTGATTATGGAAAGATTTCTCGTATACGTTATCCTTGGGTGTTTCAAGCGGCCATAATTATTTTCCCAGGCCGTGGCCTAAATCGTTGTTGACAGCAGGGCAATCGGCCATTAAGGAGTCTCTGGCACGGCTTCCGCGAGCGGACAAGAAATGCCTCCGATAATCAATCTTCTATAAGTTGAAGTCTCGAAACCCTCGGTCAGACAAGAGTAGAGCCCTGGCCAAATCTCGGATGGGTTTTACCACGCAAGAAACCGTCTGCCTTATATATACACTTATGTATGTGTATGTATATATGTATACATGAAGATTCTGTAGGTGTTCGCACGGTGGGAACTTATTCCAGCGATGCCGTCCTAATCTTCCTCAACCTCGTCCTCGTGATCGTCGTTTCCTCATTACGCGCCGGCAACTTTCCTCTGACTGATGACCGTTCGCGCCTGACAGTGCCTCACCCAACCTAACCTATAACCAACGGTATCCTTTTTGTCAGGATCAGATCCACGGCGTCTCATTCATGATTATTCTTTGCGTTGCTTTCAGGGAGCAGCGAGGAGTCGAGGACAGGTGCCAGCGATCCTGGAAAACTTGGCGTGAAGAAACCGAGGCCTAAAGCGTCCTCGCCGAATCGGCAAGGACCTCAACAGTGTCAGGTCAGTACTCCACAATCTTTAAATTCGATCGCAATGATCTTCTTGAGATTGATCCCACGAGACTTTGACTCTGTCAAAATTCGCTTGGGATACTTGGTTCTTTTTTTTTGTTACCTTGACATATGCCCCGTCGTTGATCTCGTTTAGATCCAAACGCTACAGAAGTCGGAAGAGAAAGACACTGACTCACTGAAGAATCTATAATATGCTCTAAATAAATGGTGACAGACGGGAGCATACAGGGGTATTCACGGCAAACGCACCAGCGTTGGACGGGATTTAAAAATTCTGTTAATCGAGACAGTGTGGGCTTTTTAAGCAATTCCTGATGTTGGCAATGTTATGACGTCGGCTGTCATTTCTCAAATGATGCCATCCTGCTCGGATTCATGAGATCATCAATTCACGGCCAATTTCAGCTGATGCGTTTGCTGTGAAAGAAGCCTGTGTATGAAAATATATGTACACTAAAAAAAGTCGATGCTAAAGAGAGAAATCGATTCAGAATTTTAGAGACGAAATTTTAACATTTCTCAAATAGGATTTGTATTCACTCGTCATCCTCTCGAGACTCCTCCCCCATTGCAATTTGCAAAAGCAGCCACTCCAGCTGGACTTGGCCAATTTAAATTCATACATGTGAGTGCAGGAAATGGAGGACCAATAGACGCACTCACGCACACACCCACGAAATTCAAGGGTCGCAACGATGACCCACTTTAAGGAAGTACTTCAGCAAGGCCAAAGCTTGCCTGGAAACGTGTAGATCTGACTGTATATGTACATACTACGTATGTGTATATATACCCATTTCTGTGTACGCTCTCTTCTCGTATACCCATGCATTCCTATTCGTAACGTGTCTACGGCCGTGTGCCTGTCTGTATATCTATATGCCAAGAACACAGCACCAGCCTTGGGCAAAGCACCGGGACACATATGTGTAACGCAGAAAGGCTGTTGAATATTCAGTCTGCGAGTCCTGAGCTCACCGCATCCCCCCCTGATGTTACAGACATACGCAATACCGGGCGTTCCCGAGCCCTTCAGCAATGTTTAGGAGTTACCAAAACCCCTCACCATTCCTGTCCTCTCTATACACTCTCTCCCTTCGCCCCGTCTCCTTCATCCCGAACGGAAGGAGCCACCCTCGGCCTTGTTCCGTAATTAAATGATGGCCTGCCCGACTTGTTGACAAGCCTCGTCAATGTATCAAGTTAGCGAGGAATTAACCTCCTTCCTCCTGCCGCGAGGCGCCCCTCGGCAAATTCCCAGCGACTCGATCTCTAATCTTGTGACCTGACACCGGAACGACCCGATGGTATTCTGCCGTCTTTTCTAACGGCAGCATCCGTATACAGTGACCCTTGACCGCGACTATAGTTGGTCGCCTCTAGTTTCAATCCCTTCAATGCTATCTCATCTTGACTGTCTTCTCTTAATCTTTTTTTTTTATTTTCGTTTTTCCTATCCGTACACTATTCACTTTTCTTCGTTTGAAGTTTAAACTCTCTTACTCCATTTATCTCGCTCGCGACGGAAGTGCACGCTCATTCTTTTCCAAGAGCACACAGCGTGGATACGGCATCCTTTACTCTGCAGCGCGAATGTATCTCTTCTCTAATCTTTATTTTGATGTACGATCAAAGCGATCACAACGGTCGGGTCGTTAAGTTAATTAATTGACTGTAGGAGCAGAGAATCGGATTGGAGGTACTCGTGGTAACCTTGGGTTACGGAGGCGTCGGTAAGGGTAGCGACGGATGTAAAAAAAACTTGCAGAAAAATAAAATAGACAATATTATCACCACTGACCCTTGCACTATAATCATACTGTGCGATCTATTTCTTATCTCTATCTTCCACCTTTCCACGTATTAACTTCTGATCCTTGGATGTCGCCTTAACTGTGTTTCCAACGCGACGACAACACTGTTGGTTAATTAACTAGACTTTGAAGTTAGTTGCCTGGATACCTACTGCGAGGTAGGTGATGTCACAGTTCGTCCTAGCTGGATGAGAACTAGTCTACGGCGAAGTAGCGAACATAAATTTACAAGGATGGTTTAGCCGAGTCGCTCAATGGAAATCAACCGTTTTCACGGTAGCGTCAATGATAGATATCCATGGACAAATTACGTATTCAGTTTGGAAAATACAGAGTAGGATGAGGTAGAGAAAACGCTTGGAGTGTCTAGGTGGGATGATGACAACCATCCAGCTAAGGGATGGAGTAATGATGTTTATTTAGCTTCTGAGTGATGGGGCTGTACTTAGAAGGCGTTGGCTGTTCTGTAGTAGTTACAGCTGTCAAAGGCATGAGGGATGAAACGGGGTACGCCATTCGTGGGACATAGAGAGGAGTTTTGGATACAGGCAGTACCGAACTACAGTGGTTGGGCGGAGGTGAAGAAGGTGGAAGTGGGGGGGGGGGGGGGGTGTTCGCCGGGATACGTTTCGCGTAAATTGAAACTCCTCCATTGGCATTCATGCATCTGGAGCTCCTTAGGCGTTAAGCTACGCAAATTAGAATTTCTGCTTAGAAGGAGAAACTTGCGACCCGCACTCACCCTTAAGCAGCAGGGTCCTTCTGAGCTCTTTCACTGAGCCATACTGTATTCTATCTCTTATCTCTCTACTCATCACTGGACCACTCTGATGATCCAAATTGGCTCCACGAAGTATCCACCCACTATTATATTCGTTTCTATCAATCTGCCGCTAACCTAATCCTTCTATACCCGCGTCTCGTTATAGCTATATAATATATTTTCCGTATTTTCCTATAATATAAAAATTCTTTTTCGTCCTCAATTCCTATTTTCATAAACCTGTATTTCGAATACGGTGATAGACTGTGATCTTCTCTATCATGCAGCACGTGCAGGTCACGCTTAGGATACCTCTAGATCCATCAACGCGTAATAGACATTGAGGAAAGCATCCGATCCGTAGTTCGACTGACACTTGTTCGGTGATAAGTGATATCGATTGATCTGTATTGGCCAATTAGCAAAGATGATAGTTGTTTACGATTATCCTAAATCAGATGAGTCGGATCCACACGTATATTGTATCGCGATGGGAATGTCGCTGGTAATGCAAGACGTTTCCGATAACGATGCATCCTGCGCCATAATTCACGTGTTTCCTAAGGGCATCGGGTTCAGGTGCACGCAAAATTAATTTCCATTTACGCCGATACGTCGATTACCCGACGGTAATAATGCTTAGCGTAGGTACGCCTGTGCTCGTCAGCGTCATTGTTGACGTCCTCGACGTAGTTCACCTCGTCCTCGATCTCATCTTACTCACCCTCATCCTTGCCTGGAAGCGAACTCTGAATCTAATGCTTAGAGATCATAAGATCGTGTCTTGCAATTACAGCTATACGGATGCACCACCTGCAGCTCACGCAATATCCTCTCTCACTCCCTCTCTCTCTGTCTCTCTGTCTATCTCTATCTTATGCAGCGTGACATTCCTTAACCCATACAAGTGTTTAATAGGAACGTGAATCCTCAACGTTATACGCTTATACGATTGTGGTTATTATCCACTATTGAATTAGCCAGTAAGGACACAATCATCAACCCTCTTCCATGCAGTCTATATCTATACACACTCTCTTATGCATCCTTCTCTCACCCTGGATATACTCTTGTTAATACTTATCACTGCCTCTCTCTCCCAGTCACATTCACCCCCCCCCCTCTCCCCCCCTCTCTCTCTCTCTCTCTAAAACTCTCAACGCATTCCCACTCTGGATCTGCCACGACTCCGAGAGTTTGCACATTCTGCGAATCTGAATTTGCCATTCAACCAGTAGAACCATCCACCCCCTCTCTTTCTCGCTACTACCATCCCTTTCCTCAACTAATGGAACAATGTTCCTCGTTCCTCGTTTCGAACGTCTCTCCGTTATCCAGTTCCAGGATTCCCATCTCCCTGAAATAGTTGAGACGCCACCAACGTATAATAAACTCAATCTCGGTGCAGTACGTCGTGTATGAAAACCAAGCAAAGTCCGATTTGTTCATCGATGCAAGAGATTCCTGTTTCCGTAATCGAAAATTATTAGCGTTTATTGCATAGCGAATTGAATGGCTGCACTCGATATCTTACTTAGCCATTGGTAGCTGACATGATATATGTTTATACTGTGTGCTCTGCAGACACGGCTTCGCTTCTAGGTTCACTTTGACAGCAAGCGAACCACGTGCGGATAATTAATCCGCGAGGAAATTCATTCAGGAGGAACGATATTCCATGTATACTCTATATAGCAAACTTCGAAAAGACTTTCAGACATCAAAGAGTCTATACAGCGGTTTGACTTATTCAGAACAGCGTGCATCAAGGGAAATTTTGAAACTACGGTCGCGCGAGTGATTACATGAGGATTCATCGCGTTGTAATAATCCGACTCTGTGGGATAATATGAAATTCTTGACAATACGTTGTGCAAATGAAATTTGAATTATGAAATTGAAGTGGTAGAGCACTGTCATAATGTCAGTCATACCGTATGCGTTTACAGATAAAGTACTGTAGGCACTGCAGATACAGTACCTGCTCCAATACTAAAAATTTGATAGACCGACAAAACGTAGAGTTTTGTTATAATTCCTACATAAACGACAAACACCGTCACCATCTGGATTTATTTCGATGAAAAAAAAAACCAGTAGCGCGATTTCGATAATATTACGACCAAAAATTGCCCGGGCAACTGAATCGTATATGACTTTATATATGTTGAATTATATTTTTATATTGCAAAATATATACTTTTAAATATATTTATCATATATATAGCTTTTCTATACGGATGTCCTCGCTCGTGATCAACTTTGACTCTCTAATCGTTGTAAAATGTTTACGGGAATTACGAGAGCTATGCATGCTAATTGAAAATTGCCAGACGATTTAATTGACGACCCTGGGACTTCAGGTTGCGAATGCTCTCTGCCAAATGGTGCTGCAAATCATTGGTAGGTACCAGAGGGAATTCATAGGCCTCGTATCCTACTGCTCAATTTACATTCTGACCGAATTCCGTTTATGTAATGATATCGTTACGTATAAATTTGTAAAAAAAAAGAGACAGGATTCATGATTCATTCCTAATTTCCGTGCAATTTTCTCTGACTTGCAGGTGTGCGGAAAAGTGTTCAACAACGCTTCGGCGCTCACGAAGCACAAGCTGACGCACAGCGACGAACGGAAGTACGTCTGCACGATGTGCGGCAAGGCGTTCAAGCGGCAGGACCACTTGTGAGTTAACCCCATCTCCGTAATTATTAAAGGTCTCCTTCATACGTGTATCCACAACAATCCACTTCAGTCCTCTCTTGGGCGTTTATCCACGTCGGTATAGAAACTCGTAGATCCCTTTTTTATGTACGCACGCCGAAGCCCCTGCCACTTCGCTCTGTGCTTTTTCCCTGAAGGACTGAACATTATTTGCATACGCACACTTCACGTGCTCTCTCTTCATTATCTCGATATTATACCATCATATGTATCGTACAATCAGCACGCATCGAGTTTAGCATTGAAACGATCTTTAAAAAAAAATTGTACGACGTAATGGTATAAAGGGTGGCTTGGTGCATCGATTAATGACGAAGAGCGGGGGGGGGGGTATAGGCTTGAAGTTTTGAAAAGGACGAAGAAAGGAATAAAAAAGGAAATGAACTTGCGATAAAGGAAAAGAAGGAGGAAGAGGAAAAATAATATATGGAAACTCAAAAGTTTTAGTGTTATTGGAATTCGAGAAAACTCGAGCGAGATAAGTTGGTCGTGCTAGCGTCGCTCGGCTTTACAATGACCCGAGACACGAATGGAAGTTGGAGAGAATAGCAGGTGGCGAGCTCAGAGAAGCGTACTATGGGGACTAAGGATTCAATTCTTTCTGGGAATGGGAAAAGGAATAAAAGAGAATCAATAGCGGCGCAGAGGTTGGTTCTCTTGCTGGTTGCCTAGACGGCTGACTTGGATGCTCGGTTCGACGGCTAGAATCGTTGTATTTTCTTCAAAGGCAGATCTCCAAATCCCGTGCACAATCGTCTTCTTGAGTCTTTCCTCATAGTCAGAGAAATCCAGGCAAGTTCATTCGAGCCGTACGTCGTTTCTTCTTCCGTCTTAGAATCCCATTGAAAATCAAAGACACGTCGTCAATTACGATGTAACTTTTTTGATATACAAAAATTGTATCATAAGAAAAAGGGATTGCGTCAATTCCTTGAAAAACTTTTCAAAGCCTGAATTGCTCGCCTCGAAATGGCTCATTAAGAACTGCACATCCTGGATCGGTAAGAGTCCCGTGAAAACTATCATCCTCGAACTATTACATCCACGAGGGAAACTCTCCTTTCCTTCTTCTATCGTGAAAAGTAAGAGGCTCGTAATGGCAATAATCGTTTCAAGACTGGCTCGCTGTCCTTCCGTCTGTCCAAACGACTCCATTAAATTGAACCGTTCCTCGCGAAGCTGGTGGTGCACGCGGATTTTCCTCGTTTCCCAAGATTCCATTCTATTTCGATGGTCATTCTACGTGGCAGGACGTTAAAGACTCATTCACAGAAGTTGACTTTGAGCTCCCGCCACCAGGGCACGTACTACCGACTACTACCCACCATTGTATTTAAGTACTCGTTCTTTCATGCACCAACGTTATCTCACGGTATCTCTCGTTAGCTCTTTTCGACCGCTATCATTAATTATTTCTCATGACTCTCATTTTCTCACATCCCCTAACCCAGTACCGTCAAACAAATCCTGATCATAATCATCGTGCATCGTGCATTTACACTTGTTGCAATATGAATTTTAAGCTCCGACCAAGAGCAAGCTCACGCCTAGGATCTCCTTTGGGTTGATTCGTCTAAAGTCTATTCTTAGTCGACAATTAGTGCAGGTTAAATCTCCAAACCCTCTTTCTCTCGTCCACTCGCAGTACCAAGTCTACGTGATTTTAACTCTCTGCGTGCGCTGCCTCTCCACTTTACTGAACCTGGTATCGCCAATCTTCTACTTCTTTTCCTGCTCCACCTCCCCCCACGTTCTCCTTCACTTCTTTACTCACCTTTAGGTCCCTTTCCGCCTTCCGGCCAGTCGGAAGCATAATTCGAGAGGTACGTAGGTACGTTAAAAGTTCCGCAAATTAGCTTTTACAAATTAAACCCATTCCGGATGGCGGCAGAGTAACTTTACGAGCAATGAGCAGCATCGCTTCCTCTCCCCTCTGTTACCCCTTCTATGTGTCTTTTCAACTCTTATTCTGTCTCGCTTTCACTCACTCCAGAGCGAGTGGAAAATCGTTCGTATTGGCAGACTATGAAGCTCTTCGGCCGCGAGTTGTTAAAATTTACTGGAACCGATATCCGAGTCCTACCTCCGTCGAGGCAAGACCGCCATATTGGAACGTAGCTTTGTAGCTCGTTTAATACCATCAAACTTACGGATTGTTACCGAAGAACAATATTATTATTGTGCAGCTTACCACGCGTACTCATAAGTCTGCTTTTATCGTTGCTCAAACTCAGATTCGATCCTATATTATACTTGACGAAATCCCATGTTCCGTTTAACGACGGCTTCTCAGCGAAAGAGCCATTTTTTTTCTTTTTTATCAAACGCATCACACAGCCATTTTGGTAAAGTTGCATATAATATAAAGGTGCCATATAATATTAGCAAAATAATACTGTATCAGATCTTTCATAATTTATGAATCAATAAAAAAGGTCTGAGTAAAATTGAAATGAGAATTTTGAAAAAAAAAATATATATATTTCATTTCATTCTGAAAGCACTTTCTTCGATGCGTTGCTTTACGGCGATGCGCGTACGGCGGATGCGTATTTATTTTGAATAGCTGTTGCAAAGTCTCGGGTATCGGCCACGACGGGAATCATGCGGAATGAGAATCTAAATGGATTTGTGAACGCAGCGAGAGGAATTCACTGTATCAGGATTTCCTGAGTGAATAGATTACCGATGGACAGACAGATAGATAGATTCCGTGGGATTCCGCAGAGTTCGCTGAACAGAATTGCAGCGGGCTGGTGCATGCCAAATTCGTAAACTCTTGGCATTGTTCGGAGTGCGTTCACGTGACCGCCGTTAGCCAGGGGTTGAATTTATATGAACGTTGGCCGACAAAGACGACGACGATGGTCCCGGATGGTTGGTTTTCGTGTCGGCCAAATCGCTCGTCGAATAAACAGAAAGTCAAGACGACCAATGCAAAACCATCGCCAAATTTCATTTCATCCCGTTCCTTCCGGTTGGGTTCATCCCAGTAGTCCCTCGTCCAGAACGTTAACCGCTATAGCGGCCACATTTACGTATTTACGCATTTCTCATATATTTCATTCTGTCCCGCAGGAATGGTCACATGTTGACACATCGGAATAAAAAGCCTTACGAGTGCAAGGCTGAGGGCTGCGGTAAATCGTACTGTGACGCTAGGAGCTTGCGGAGACATACGGAAAATCATCACGCGGGTAGTAAAGTTAACGAGAGCGTGAGTCCCAGCAGTCCCATTACTGGGCCACATACGCCTAACACGCCAAGCAGTAATCCCAGCACTCCAAGCACACCTGGAGCAACGAGCACGCAAAATGGCCACGGTCACACTGCCCTGAAGCAACTGCTCGCTACGGAGCCAACGCAAACTCAGCAGCACAAGGTGAGTTTTTGAGAAAAAAAGAAGCTGCGCTCATCTTAGCCTCGTCGAACGGTTGATTTCCATTCTGGATCTTATGACTTATTTCTTGTATCTCCCTAACCGTTAATTCCGGTACGAAGAAGTTTACCCACTTGGACTTGCTGTTTTTCCACGTTCGTCTGGGAGTTATTGCTGTCAGGGTTACAGCAGTTCGTCCCTCTGGGTCGACGTCGACGGAGGCGTCGCCCATTGCTGTCGACGCGATAAAAGAGTGCGAGGGGAAGCGAACGAAGCGTATACGTAACTGGCGGAAATTAGTTCTCGAACGTAGAGCGCGGAATTATTGCCGCTTTCAAAGTCCTGTTTTCTCTGTCTCTCTCTTTCTCGCTCTTTCGTCTTGTTATTTCCTCTCTGTTTCCTTGTTCGTCTTCATCTCGCTACAAGAGAACGTGATTAGACGGGGATGCGATAGAGGGAAAAGGGCACGACTATAGGATTCAAGAGAAAGCAGAGATAGGACGAGAGAAAATACTGGCTGCTGGAGGGTCGCTGAAAGTGAGGGTGGATCAGAGGGTAGCGCCATCGTTGTAGGTCTACACTGGTGGGTGGGTAGTTAAACCGAGACTACGAATCTACGATATTGAGTTAGAAGTAAAGCGGGCTGAAATGGAGCCAATAAAATTTGATGACCAGGAACTTCGTAATGAGAACGAGACACGAGGACGCGAAAACCAGTTCGAACGAAAAAGACCAGTAGTCCGTCTCTCCCTGGCCGTCCGTATTTTTAGGAATTTCGTAAGGATTTCACGATCTCGTTCAAACTTTAACACACTTCGTTTTTCGTATTATTTAATTGTTCATCCATATCGCTCTAAATTTTTTCTCCCACACGCCGTACTATTTGGTCCTCCCGACGTCTCGGCTCTTCTCTTTTCTGTATAACGATTCACTGCATTACTATCTGCTTAATGATTCGAGTAAACCGGCAAATATAATTCCCCATTGAATTTCAGACGAATTCGCTTCTCGAAATACAAAATCGAGAAGCACCCAATCTATACAGAGCATTGCGTACAAAGGTTCCCGTTAGCGTGATCGTTGAACGGGAAATGATTTCGTCGGCAGCACCAAGAAAGTTGGCGTCAAAGAGGTCGCGAGTCGCCGGGGATACGAGGCGGCTGCACACAGTTTCCATCGGTGTCACGTCGACTTAAGCGACGACGAGCGTCGATCAAATTTGCCAACCAATACGAATTTCCACGGGACACCCTTGTGAAAGAGGGAATCGCGTATGCGGGCCAGTGAATTCGCGAAAATTGGCAAATCCCGTTGAATCGGTAACAAACGCTGGGGTGTGAAGGTGGCAAAAGGTCGAATATTGAACATCAAACGACGTCTATCGCTCGTAGGACCGGCGCACGGCGAAAACTACCCCCTAACACAAACTCCATTGCTTTCTATACATACGTAAAATCGGAAGACGTCGATTTGACAAATTTTCAAAATGATCCGAAATATAAAACGGCACGTTCGTTCCTGAACTGTTACCTGGGTGTGGGTTGCGTGCGTCTATACCTATATATCTATTTGGGTAGGGGTTGAATCACGAAACGAGATCGCCACTCGAAAACCAGGTCGAGGATACTGTAACTGCTGGTAGTAACTTAGCGTGCAGTTTCAGGAAATGAAAGCAAAGAGTGAGAGAATCACGCCGCGGAATGAACCAGTTTCGGGTTTTTGAGTTCCCATTGAAGTTAGCTGTTTCTTAAGGTTTCGTTTCAGCGTTCTAAACGTATTGAGAAGCTTGTCGAAACATACGTAAACCTCACTCTTGAGATACGTGATACATCGGAATCATCTTTAAAGCTATTGCAGCCCCTAGTATCCCTCCGTACAGTAAATCTGTACTGCATCGATACGCTTTTGAACCTCGATCGAGATCAGATATTGTCACTGGTTTGAACCGGCGCGTTTTTTCATCCCTTCGAACTCCATATATACACAGAGGCATATACATATACTGTGCCGTGATTTTTCGATTCACGGTCAAAAGCTGACTTCAGCTACCGATTCAGATAACGTTCTCGCTTTCTAGTTCTCTTCGAGTCGCCACTCTGGTTAGAAGCTACGCTCTCGGATTGTTTCGTACAGCTATGCCAAGGCTATCGGAAAAATTGGTTATTGTTTAGTTGAAATCGAAGAGCTCGAATCTGCCGTGGCGAGATAGTCTTGACGTACCGAGTTGCCCGGCAGAGGAGAGTACCCGACGGAGACGTCTTCACGGATCGGCAGAGGTCTAGGTGAGAAACCGGCGCCACGCTAGAGAGTGGCAAAGGACTGTAGAATGGGTGGAGATACAGTCTTGGTTAGGTTAAGACGAAGGGAGGAACTCCCGACAGTGGGGGTTCCCTAATGGGTTCTCGACCTTCACGGATAAACTGAACGAGTTCCGGTGAGACTCTCAATTTATTAATTGGTGGAGGGACCTCGATTTTACAGCTCCCAGTCGTCCTGTCACGTTCTCGATCAATTGCTCTCTGTTTCCGGCACCATTTACCTGACACTTTCTCCCATCCTCACGACTTCAACCTAGCAGCCTGAACAGCCGTGCATTTCCGTAACCGTTCGCTCCCTTTTCGTGCATCCAGTTGCGTTTTCTGATTTTACGCAACCTAAAAGATCAGCACTTACGGTAGCGTTTCTCGATTTTACGCATTCCCACAAATCGACAGGATCCGTTAGGCTACCGTCTTTTCCGTTAGATTCCGTCAGAGCTCTCGTTTTGACGGAATTGAGACTTTTCCACCTCAACTCCCAGGTCATGCCGACTCGTCGGGTCCAGGTGAAACAAGAATTGATTAGATCCCGCCTGGCATGCGGATGCATGAACGGAGGGTGAACGGCCGAAGGTGACAGATTAGTTCTCGGCTTTACGTTATCGGTGTCGAGTTAAGAAAATACGTTACCATATCTATCTCTCTGGATTTTCGATGAAATAAGGGAACTAGAGTATGAGGTACTACAGGTCGTTCGGAAGAAAAACAGCGCAGCATACGCGTCCGATTAGGCAATCACGTAATTGACCGACGAACTCTGGCAAACTCGGCAGCTCCGAACCTAACCAAACTGAATCGAACCGTGCAGAGCGATGGCGACGGTGGTGGCAACCCCTGCTCCGCTTGGGCACAGTTCAGTTAGGGGAAACCGAGCGAAGGAGACATTTGGCGTAGGAAGAAGGAAGGTAAAGGGGGCTGAAGAAGAAGAGAAAAACGAAAAGCTTCCCTATCTAACTGGGTCGGCGTTCCCGACACATCATTAATCTGAGATATTGCCACCGATCGCGGCCAATATCTGCGCTCACGAATTGCCCTTCGATGGGTTATCTTTCGTGGAAGTGGGTACTGAGCCAGTTAGTTGGGTGACGAGGGACGAAAGGCAGGGAGAGCGGGGGGAGGGAAGGTCCTGCCTAACTCCCACTAACTCGTTGGGATAAGACCCTCTTCGCGCTCGTGCAAAGTTTCCACGTGATTCCGTTCTATACCGAATGGCCTTAATTTCAGATTGTATATGTCTACGTGCGTTTGCTGATGTAACTTTAAAATCTCCATGATGAGGGAAAGATACTTATCGTACTAATGGGAACGGGGTCATCGCAAAGAACCATAGTACGAGATGCGAAACGACGAGTTCGTGACGCCACGGAAACGAGAGGAGCAACCCTTGTGATATGAGTTTTAATTTAAAGCTTATAAAACTTTTTAAATTAACACCAACAACCCCTTTATCAGATTGGTATTACGATAGGATACCGAGAAATTAATGTCACGCCGAACTTTACAGAGCTCACCGACGTCGGTTCTAATTAATCTCTCTCTATGTAGCAGGGAATTCGTACAGGTGTCAATCGTCGCGGAGGGATGGACAAGGACTGAAGGGGATATAAAAATAACAGGGACGTTAATGGAAGCCGTGCAGAAAGAAATGAATAAATTCGAAATTATCCTAATACGTAAATCTATCAGTCTCATTGCCCGTACACTATACCTATAGATAGAGCGTTTATTTTTTTTTCATAATCAAATTGCATAACGCTCATAAATGAAAAAAAAAAAACGGTTTATCGATGTTTTTTTTGTCTGCTCCACGAACTCCCGTACTTTCCTCTACACCTCTTTGACACAGATTCGCTTTATATCTACGCTCTCCGCTCCTGAAACGTCGTTCCCGAGTTACCGACTCTTCGTCAAAGTAAAGTGAAACAACTTCTTTGAAGTCTAATTGTACCCCTCGACTTTCCACCCTGATTAATTCCTCGTAATAAGTCCGCTGTCCAATCGCACTCTGCTGGTAGTCAGCCACGCGCGTTAAATTTTCTCATTACGACTTAGCGTAAAACGTTATACGATATTCCACGCAAGGTCAAATATTCGTACCAAGTACATAAAAGCCTCAGTGTCCTTAGAGGTGCGCGAAACTAATTAGCCTTCGGCTAATGATGAAACAGTGGTAAGAGCAAAAGCTAGAACTTCGATTGGCTGGTTGACCGACTATACTGATTCCCTACTCACGTTCGCCGACTGTGGTGGATTCGATGCACTCGACTATGGTCGGACAATTCAGCACTTAAACCAGTCAAGGAATCCGCGGAGAACGTAAATTGACGTATATTGAAGGAGCTTTGCCATGGTTTGATCCTAATACCTGAAAGTGTATCCGATTAGCAATGACTCGGATGGTCAAGCGTTTCCTTTCCATGAAAAACCCTAACGGCATTACTGTCCCGCTCGCTCCCCGACCGCCTACTTCTTTCAATGCCTCTTCGACCCTCCTGGCCGTCTCTTACTGCTATTACCTACTACTTGCGCGCAGATCCTCTGGGAATAGCTAAGCTGCTTGTTCTGCCTGATGGATACCTAGGGGAAGACTGGGCTTCTAAGAGACTTGGATTCAGAGCAAAAAAGGGAGAAAAAACTCCGTAGTAGCATGTAATACATAGTACAGTACAATGGATGAAAGTTGCCGTCCTATATTATTTTTTAGTATCATAGGTATCTGAGAGACTTTAACAACGTTACCAAACCGTAGAAAGTATACTTTAGTATTGTCTCGTTTACGAATATCGATAATTCCTTACCTTCAATTCCATACGTCTTGACATCATCGTTAAGAAGTACTTATATACGTCTGGCACCGTCTTCCATGGTATTAAAAATAAAGAAAAAGAAGGGAGTCAGAAAAGCGCAGAAGAAAAGATCGACATTCGTAAGTTCCGTAGGAAAATAGACGAAGGGTATTCGGGAGTGGTCTTACTTTTCGCTAAGGGGAATCCTGATCCCTGAACTGTATATTCCCACTCCAACGGTATTCCTCGTTAGGATCGTCTTAAGTTCGAAGGAATAGAGTGTTTCGAGATTATTTTCGAATGATCCTTGTAGATGGCGCTGGCATCGGGCGGCCGAGTTACCTCTCGAACGAAACTGAAACCGTTAGTTTTTGTCTGTCGTAACGCAGACGACACGACGCTCGTATATTTACGTGTCTCATGTAGAGGGTATCGTCATTCTTTCTTTTATTTCGTAACCCGCCACTCCTACCCCTCGATCCTACCCTATCCCTCTCTCTCTCTCTCTTCCCATTTCCAGAAAAGCAGATCGAACGACGGAAAATAAACTCGCTTCCCAAGTTACTGCTGCAGTACTCGATCCGCGACCGTTTCACCCCATTAGATGGTTCAGGGGTGTTGTAGAGTGGCGCAATACACTGGCGGTGTCTCACACTTGAACGTGCACTAAATTCGATACACTTGCAATTTCTAACCCCCGTACCTCCTACCCTCCCCCTTCCGTGTCCTCACCCTATGCAACCTCCGGTAACGTATAAGATGAACTCTCACGAATCCTGATTGATGACAAGGAGACAAAACGAATTCGTTAAAGTCTTTTCGACGTAATTCGTATCGATTTAGAATATATATATTGACACGATGAATAAATTTTTGAATTGACTAGTTTTTTTCTGTTTGTTTATTATTAATCCCTAGACGTCTGGCGTATTTTCTTGACGAGCACTTGTCGATTTTAGGGCAGAAAATTGTAGGCATGATTAATGAATAACTTATTGGAAATATTGAGCTGATTTACTGACAAATTATTATCCTCCGGCTCTCTAAGGGTTAAAGTGGATGAGCGAACATTGAAATTCAAACAGCAGGTTATCAGGGGGGGGGGGGGGTAGAGAATTCAAGTTTAACTTTGTCCACCACTATAACCATGATATTACATGTATGCAAATTCTGTACGGTACTTTGGATACAGACTCATTGAAACTGGCCTTTGTTCCCTATCGACTAAATTCCTTGCAATTGGGGATCCCGGCCAGTTAGAGAGCCGATAAAGAATAATTTCGCTTCAGGACGCCGCTCGTCACGCTTTGCATTTGTAATTTCGCTACGGAACGGCGAGCATGTTAAATTCATTAATTAAAAACCGAATACACCGTGCGGGATGTGATAATATGGGTTCGCGGAAACACTCGAAGAAAAGAGCAATTTTGCTGCTTATATTTCTGTTATACGTATGTGCGCCCCGGCAGCACATTCGACGGGAATTCGCGAAGCTGGACTCGCGGTGCGTAATGCTCGCTGGAATCTTTTTTAGAGCTGAATCGAGTGTTTATTCCTTTTTTTTTATCACTTTATTTTCCGACCATTTATTTTTTGTACGTTTTTTTTTTTTTTTTCCGGGAACCAAGAGAGCTGAAAAAAATTCGCATAGCAGATCACGTGTATGTAAATATGTACACGCGCGAATTCATAGCTTCACGTTGGGAACCATGCTGAATTTTGAAAATTAATTTTAAAAACGACAAAACAAGTTATCATCGTTCTCTATAAATTTGTTCTATGTATTGTAATTTTTTGTACATACGCTGACTACCGATTCGAACCATCGTCCATCGACGGCTAATCTATTCAATAAATCTACTAAATGCATTCCGCACTGACCCAGATCCGTTATCGACATGCTATCCCCTAAAGAGTGATATACATCGAACATATGATATCCTAAGCTCTTCTAGGTGGCCGATCTGACAGACTAAGCTTTTTCGCCAGAGAATACGAGCCTTCTGTAGCATCGTTAGATGCATTCATGCATGGGAATGGAAGATGCTGCATCATAGAAAGAAAGAAAAAAAATTCCGTTAACCGTTAAAATCATCGAGACAAGAGCATATTAACCACCCCCCACGTATACCATGTACCCAACAGAACTGTCATTCCTATTATAAAGGAACAATACACAGTTTCGCAGATGCAAATATCCAGAACAATTTTCTCAATTATCTTCATTCATATTCTCCCATGCAGTTGACTACAGGTACAAAAGGCGGATAAACGTAATACAACCAATAATGAATATAATTCCCATACGTCAATCGTATACCAATCCCTGTTAGCCATGCGAACCTTGGCCCACATGATTGATGCACAATACAAATGCAACAACGAGAATTGACAGCATGCAAAGCATCGAGACAAAAGAGAAGCATTAGAAACAAGATCATTAATCATCGAACGATCTCTGTTCCCTGGTCAGGTATCAGTCCATCTGTCGGTCTGTCTCGCTCGTCCGTCTGTCGTTGATTGCAGCGTGCGCGAGTTACAAATCAAAGTCAGAACCAGACCGAGCATTCAGGAGGCTGCGTGTGCTATATATATATGTGTATGTGTGTGTGTATATATATATATATATCGATAGGACGGTATAACGACGTGGATAGTGATAGTACTGGTAGTGGTAGCAGTCTGATATCAGGAGTCTTGATAATGGTGGTAGGTACACCCAGTAGGTGCCGTTGCTGCTGGTGGAGGCCACGAACGCACATCGGTACATCCCCACCAGGATGCACCGTTCATAGTTCATGCCTGTGGATTCAGCTGAACGCGTTCATTTGATATACAGCTAATTAGAGATCGAAATCTCAGTATACCTAGCTCGACCTGGTTGGCCGGCACGAATAGCTAGACGTATAAAACGGTCCAGTATAACGTGCATCGCATGAAGGATGCCTCTCCTGCTTCCTCCCACGTGCCGTAACGACGGGTATAGCCAATGTCGTCAACGCCGCTGCCACCTGGCGGAGAACGAACGAACTAACGCGCCAGCGAACGAACTGTGCAACCATTGCAGCGCATGCACGTGCATAAAACAGGCGGCCGTGCGGGCTGGAGAGCTTTTTGAAATTCACCTATACGTATATCCATGCCGCAGCGAGAACTGAATAACGTACGGGCCGAGATAGCTCCGATGGAGAGAACTCGTGCTGCAAACTATAACGAAATAGCAGAATTGCTGACTATAAATTATAGAATATCATCCGGCAGAGATGACGCTCCGTGACACGTCGTTTTCTATGCCTGGGTCGTGTATTATGGTTCTGAACGTATGTGTATATATGTAATATGTAAAGCTCGATTCACAGTATGCTTACATGCACTCGACACTCGATATGAAAGTACACTATGGTTTTACGTCAGGGCAAATATTTAAATCGCCCGTTCTTCGGTCCTTGAGTCTCCACCGTTATCTTGATCACTTCCATCTTATACGAGACTCTCAATTTCTTATATTTCGTAGATATTCACTCGTGCGAGTTATTTCGTGCGGTTATCCTCCAACACTTTATGGGAAAATTCGCAAAGTCAACGACGTTGAGAATTTCTGTGGAGATTACGGAGTGGTTAGTGCGAATGCGGTTACGTTCTTTTATGTAGATAGGCTTGGATTGTGGATAGGGGAGATACGTATCTTTGATGGGTGAAATCTTTTATAGCTTCTTTTCAATATTTATTTAATATGTATACCGACGCGACCAATTTTCGAATATCACGGATAACGAGCAGTCAAAATCGACAATGCGGCACAAGAGTAAATACGATGGGACGTTCGTTCTGAAATCTAAATAATCATCCCTTAAAGTAGGTCGTATAATCTATAGAATTTATAGAGTAGAATCAAAATCAAGTGTGTTCACAAAGTTTTTATCAGACACGTGATACTGAACGACGGAAACTGTCACGAAAAAAAAAAGTACTAATACATATATTTATATCTATCGCGAATAGAAATTCAACGATTCTCCGATACCGTTGAACCTTTCCTCTAGGGCCTAAGGTATTTCTTATAAAATTTTGATGAAAAACGGGCTATCGACCGTCGAGAGTCGATACACAGAGCACTCGCACACAGTGGCAAATTGAGTAGCCGGTGAATACACAGAGCAGTCCCGCTATATTGTTTACTTTATATAGTTCGCTCAGAAAAGAATTCCGCTGCCATTCTACTTATATATTGTTTGTTCCGGGTATGTCGAGATGCCTTCCTCGTGATTATCGTAAACGCCCTAGTGGGAGTCCTGGTATACATTGTAAAATCAGATATAAGTCCTCCACACGTGTGTGTGTGTACTTGATTATATATATAGATAAGAGTTTGTTAACCGGATTGACGTTTCGCAACGACGTCAAATAATCACTTAGAACCAACTGAAGTTTCACTAATGAAAATAGTACACGTCCAAGCCCAGAAAATTTGTTCACGTGACTTCAGTGAATTCTTTTGATAAAAACAAGGGTGGTACCAAAGCATTCATACGGAAAACTAGAAAAATATACCGTTTCGCTTTGCTAGCAGAAAATTGCTGAAATTGGACGTTCCATTGTTCGCGACACACCCTATTGCTAGAATAACTCAATTTTTGAAATAATTCGCGTACGGCATAACTCGAAATTGGTGAGGATGGTTATATAGCCTATGAGTCTGTATATACATACATGTATGTGTCTATGTACAGTGGAGAATTATATATCCAGCATCCATTGTATATAGCTCTGCCATTGGTACGCTATACCTATATACGTATACTTCAATTTGCTTTTATTTGCTTCGATTCTCGCGGATCGAACGGAATTTTTCTAGGACGAAAATAACGTTACGTTCTACCGGATTGAAATTCATCGTTTCACATTTCCTATGCGACTCTTTCAAGAATTACGATAATTACAGAGTTAATTGTTCTCAGAATCGATTTGTCTTCCTGAGATCGATCTACGAGTATTCTCGACATTGAATGGTTCCAGAGAAATGGTTATTATAATTTATGTATATGTAGATCGGATTAACTATGTCGCTAAGAAGTATCTGTTTAAAGATTAAAATTAATCGGAGCAACCGTGGCCGGCTGATTACGCTTGAAAGATAATTTTAAATGCCCCTTACCGTTAACATCGTTGACATCGATCATCTAACCATTCGCGATACGCCTGACGTTCTAATTTAGGCAATTCAAGCCTGTCTAAGCCCAAAGGAGAGCGTCTTCCGAGAACGGTTGTCATCTCCCGTGTCGTATTTTCCTGTCCTCCTTCTCCTTGGGGTGTTAAAAGAGCAACTAAGACAGCCTTATCTCCAAAGCTCAGGGGGCCTAACTTAAGCCGCCCTCGCAAGCCACCCCGGCCTCGGCAGCTCTTTGAAAATCTTTATCGAGCGCTCAGCCTTACTGCCGACCGACACCTGCTCAATATTCATCCTAACCTTTGCGAACCTAACTACCAATCTTTCGAAGGTACCATGCCATTTTTACCTTAATCCTTGTTCACAGGTTGAAGATAGTACAGACATCCACTTACAAACTTTCGTTAAGCGTTTGACTCTATTTCATGGTAAAAGAAGACTCAACTGTAACAGATAATTCTAGTAAGCGTCGTTCGGATTTATAAAATAATTCAGAGGCGATATTTCTAGAGTACCGTATTAAAGGACGTTGTGTACGGCCCTTAAGGTTTGATTTTCATGAAAAAAGAAAACAGGAGGGTAAAAGTTATTGTGAAGTGCGTCAGCTCTAAAAGAAGAGCTTCTCATAACAGTCGAGGAGGAAAGTCATCAGGGTGGCAGGCAGGGCGAACGAGAGAGAGAAGAAGAAAAAGCACGTAAGAAATATATGGAAGTACAGCAGAGGATGGTGGGATGACAAAGAGATGGTTAGAAGGAAGAGGAGAATGGAGGACAACCGTGGAAAAACTTTTAAATGAAAATTGACGCGCCCCGGGAAAATATGTGAGCAGAGGGAGATCTTAACATCTGGCTTGCCTATAATAAGCCAACGACGGACCTTGGGTGTACGGTACACCTAAGTGAATTAAAAGTCTAAGGACCCTCTAAAAGGTTAGAATGAGAAGGGTGGGATTGCGGAAGGTTCAAGCCCCCAAAGGCTCTAAAGAGAAAGTTCGTTGCCCACGCGGCGTATTGAAGTTTTTACATCCGTCCGGATAATCTAGCTTAATTAATTTAATTCCAGAACGTAGCACCGCGTCACGGATCTACGAGAAATTCAAGACCCAAAGAAAGTTCCCCTTTTTCGACCTCCCCCCCCCCCCCTCCCCCTTCGCGTACCCCTCCTCGCATTTCTTCCTTCCTGATCGTTTCACGCCCAAGCTATACTCTCTCGTTAAATCACTGTTTCGCTTATTAGGGAGCAGCTTCTCTTGGAAAATTCCTCTTAGAAGCCTTCTCTTAATTTTTCTCTTGGCAAGATCAAATGGTAAATCTGCTTTGCAATTAAAGTCGATTTTGTCCACACTGTTACACGTTATAACAGTCGGAAGTCTCATTTTGATACTGATAATATTACATAATTTTTTAATCAGATAATCAGTCTCTCATTTAGATACTTGCTAGTTAGTGTCAACCAGCCGGAAAAGAGATCCGATTAAACTTTATCAAAGTATCGCATCCAAAGCGGAATCGTTCTCTCGGCAATATTGACAATCCTATTATTCCCGCTACTCGTGACACGGTTCACAGTGATATCGTCTCGCGATCTAATTTTTAATTCGCCGAACGAAATCCAAAATTTTCGAATTCAACTCTTCGATATTTTCGTTGAGAAACGCGACAAAAAAAATCAAGTCCCATTTTCGTTGATCGGTTAATGTGATTTCTTAACGATAATTCTTACTTTCTTATTTTATAATGAACGTTCTTACTTTTTATATAAATCCCATTCACCATTGCAGAGATATACATTCACGTTATACATTTATTGTTCGTCTATCACGTCAAGTTGCCATTGTTTATCTCCCTGAGAAAGCGAACAACGTCGCGTCGTGTTCCGCCGAAAATAAAATTCTTAACTGGTATCCGCTTAGGGTCGCCCAAACGATCATCATAAATGGGGCGAGCAGTCGTTGTAAATGCAGTAAATCCGAAGGGAAACAAAACGACGGAAACAAAGGAATGATCGCGTGTATAATAAACGTCCTTACCAAGGATTTCTCACGCGGTCCGATTATCAGTACTTCGATGACAGTTTAAAAAGTGCTTCCCTGCATCCCGAAAAATATACACTTAACGAGAGTCTATTGTACATTATGGGTTTTCACGTGTCCATCATTTATTCCGTTTGATATTTAAAAAGACGATTTAAGATTTCTTATTACATTTGACGGTAGGGCTTTTCTTGGTAAAGTCTTATATATAAGGTGACGACGTTTTCACCGAGCATGACTCCGTAGGTAATAAAGAGACGGCATGAATAATGAAAGCGTTACCATACGAAAAAGACAGAGTGAACCGGGGTGACTCGTGACTACGAGAGCTATATAGACGGACACGGAAGAACAAGAAAAAAGAATAAGAAGCAAAGTAAAACCTATATCACAGTTCTTTCGAAGAGTAAAAAATGGCTGGAGCAAAACATCAAAGTGTTTCGTAAAAGAGAAGCAAAAATAGAAGAATTTCCAATGAAAAAGAGATAAGGTTTCCAGGATTCAAAAGTTAAGAAGCACATATGGTTTAGCTTTTCAAGGATTGGCATCATGGCGAATAGATATACACGTATACATATGCATATATCCCTAATAGGACATTAATGTACATAGTATATTTGTTTGAAAATAATGACTTGACTGAATGTTGCGTGATACGGGCGAGTACGTATGATCAATATATCGCGTGGTAACATATATTTATATGTACACTGCCGTCGAAAAGTTTTCGGACAAAGCCTACAACTGTACTCAAACCTTTTTTCGCTAGTTTTTCTCAACAGCATTAGATTAAATAATGTTCACGATTTGTCTATAAAAAATGTTTATCCCCCTCCCCCCCACCTCCCTACGCCTACATTATGTTGCCAAAAAAATGAAAATATCGCAGTCTGCTGTTGTGGAAGATGCTAAAAATCCCTTCTGCTGGAGAACAAACTCGGTCGGTCATTAGTAATAATGTCCAAAATGAATAGGAAGCTTACTGCATCGGAAATCTAAACGCGGTTCAATGAAACTCGTGAAAAACATATATCATTAACTGCTACCAAGGATCCCTTGTACAGAGACGACCTTTCGGACAGAATTGTGACTAAGAAACCAATTCTACGGCGCGAAAATAGAAAGAGGAGACTTCAGTGGGCTTAAATACTGGATGAATCAAGATTAAAAATGAATTTTATGGACTGACGTTTTACTTTCATTTTCCCAATTTAAACCGGAAACTTTTTCGACGGCAGTGTACGGTAGGCATAAGCACGCGACACGTACGATATATACATTTTTTTGCCAATATCCGGACATCAGACATATAATACAGAAACGTTTTGAGCCTTGCGTTGTCAGATCGATGACAAATGGCACCATGGGAATTACGAAATGAAGGTTTAATAAGGTATGAGGTGGATTGGCGCTGACTCTGCACTGCATTCCCAGTAGTAATTAACAAATCCAATTTTAATTGTCTGTTCAATCCACGAGTTTATATATACTACCATACAGGGCCGGCGAATATACTTTTTTTGTTGTCGAGATAATTGCTAACCGATAATAACGATACGTATATAAATATATAAAACCCATTTTCATATCGTTTTATGATATAATTATTTGTTGTATTATCATGCTTTTGTATTCGCATCCCGGAATTAATTTTAATTATAAATTTCAATTCGATTGGTTCAATATTTTTCACATATCCTTGTTTACAATGATGATTGCATAAGACGTTTTACGCAGAAGTGCACTCTAATCAGGGTTGAGATGGTGTTGAACAAATGTACACGGTGTAGGTATTTAATTATTGCTACCCCTTACTCACTCTGTATTTACTCCTGTAGTCGCCACAAGAAGATAGATTAACGCGAATGTGGGATATACCTAGGTAACTATATGGTATATGCCACGTATGTATATAATATTGCATGTTATACCTAGTCAAAGATTACATGCTATATATTATACTATAATATGTAGCTATACACGGAAGTGTAATTCCCTGTTTTACCGATTCACCTTTACGACAGCTGTTGTTTAATGCTGTACCTTTTACAGTAATAACCGTAAGGGGTACCGTGAAGCGCATCACTTTTGCTGCCGCTGCCGTATCATGAATATCGAGTTAGAAAGGTGACGATGGTATACACTATCAAATATATATATTAAAGGTCAATTTACGTTTTCAGTAGGTTTCATCATTAAAACGAAGAAAATGAGAGGAACGAGAAAAAATGAGTAAAGGGGAGAGGAATTGCACTAGTTGATTCTGCAAAAAGTTTTTTCTTTCTCGTAGTTCCACTTCGCTACTTTTTCTCTCTGCCCTTCTTCACCATTTCCCCTTATTCTAGTCCAGCAGTTTCTAGTACGGGGAACCCGCTGTCTTTGCAGTTCTTTAAATCCTTATCCCGTAGGCTCTTCTAGTTAAAGTATACATATATAGAGGAGAAAGAATGATTTCTCGCTGATCCAAGAAAAGTTTCACGACTTTGGTAAAACGATTCGTGTTCGTGGACGTCGACGAGCGGCGCCTCCGGGATGGTTCAAAGCGAAAACCCGATTAAGGCACCCGGGCGGAATTGCTGTAAAAGCGATTACATAGCAGTTACGCTCATTATCGCGAAGCCAGTGGATGGAGAGTGGATATAGGTGGGTCGACCTATAGATAGACATGGGAACGGGAAAGGGTAGCGCGCTAGGATGGGTTAATGACGGGTTTTCAGGAATTACGAAAGTCTGTCTCTCATCATGATGGGCGATGCTCTTTGAATTTCAACAGTAGAAATAGCGAAGAGCACGTTAATACTTGTGAAAGCATGACGTCTTGTTCATTATTGTTACAGAGCGCAACGTCCCCTGGTGCCAGCAATGACGGCCTCACGAAACAGCAATTGGAACTGATTCAGCAGATTATGCAGCAGACGCAGCAACAAGCAACCTCACAGCAGCACGCGGCGACGCCTGCGACCGCCGTCGCGACGCAAACGAAGAACGCAAAACCAGCGACCAAGTCCAGCACATCTCCTAGTGCCAATGCGACATCAGCTGCTGGACCTAATGCCAACGCTAGAGCCAGTCCCAAGCCGAAAGTATGGAATCATGGATCGGTGAGTGATTTTTCATAATAATATTAATATTTTGTTTTACTCATCAAGTTATATAATTTTATTAACCTTATTCGGAATGTCATCTATGTGTAAGTTTTATCATTCAGGCACTTTTCTGGACGACCGATCTAGTGTAGCTACGGTGCCAAGTTCGGATTAAAAAAATTCTTAGCAATTTAATTATGATATTATAATACTTAGAAGTGAGTCGATGACGTATATGTTTCCTGAATCCTGAAAAAATAGCGAAATGCCGTGGGTAGTTTTGAAGTAGAATTATCGTGTAATATGTAAAAATCATATTAGGTTATTAGTTAATGAAATTTTTAATAAAACAAATTAAATATTTAAAGTCCAAACATATCCCATTTCAGTAACAGTACAGTCGTACCAGAGTACAGCACTACTATACTAGTATTATATCATATGATATCATTATACGTATATGAATATATAGGGTCCTTGGCTTTCGTTCAATTTGATTAATTTTCGCTTTCCTTCCAATCAATTATCTCTCTCTCTCTCTCTCTCTTTGTTAGAAAGGGAGCCTATGTGAGGCGATATAAGGATATAGGAGTTCATCAATTTATATTATATTATATAAACATTATAACTCCCCGAAAAATACCAAAGACTATATGTAAATAGTAATCATACTTAGACTCTCTGGAAAACGTAGCCTAAAATTGAGGTAATTTATAATATTAAGTTTGTCTGATTGTAAAATTGTTGTGGTTCTGAGGGGACTCTGTCCTAGAGCCAAATAAATCACTAATCTATCTATCTATCTCTCTCTCTCTCTCACTCTCTCTCTTTCTCTCTCTCTAGAGAGATATATCGTTTCACCACGGTCATAGTTACAAACATTATCCCCAACATTAACTGATTAATTCTCAAAAAATTCATCCACGAATCTAAAAAGAGTATGAAAACATTCTCAAAAAAGAATTCCGAACAAAAATTCAGTGATAAATTCGAACGACATAGCATTATCGTGTCGCTCGACGCACTCTCATGAAAGCGACAGACGATATACTAGTACCAGGCATTAAGACCGGTTTCGATGCTATTTCGAATCCAGCTGTCGAGGCGTTCACGAGGGATGAAGTGTTCCGCCATCGCGCCACAGCTCCGCCATAATTCAGATCACGCTTTACGTGGGATTATGAAGTAGGCTGATGAGATTGCCCGATTCGCTAATTGCACGCCTTTCTCATAACGGACGTAGGACCCAATGAGAGATGACGTGTCGATGCTCTATCGTTTCATTCAGTGTTCACAGCGGGTTTCATCTCTGCAGGACTTAGTTCCGAGCGGGATATAGGATAGGGGAAAGGAAGACGAAACGAGATTGAGTGCGATAGAGACAGAGCGATAGGCAAACAGAGAGCGTGGAACAGAGAGAAATAGATAGGAACTGGATGGGAGAGCCGTATAGAAATCCCTTTAAGCAAATTGTATAACGCTTCGACGCATCTAAGTCTAATGATTTCAGCCTCTTCCGGCGAGGACGAAAGTCCTTGTGATCAGAAACGTAGATCGGAAAGATCCTTTACGAATGAAAAAGATAAGAAGAGCAGAGTGACGTAGAGACGCTACTCAAACAGATAATACAAGAAACTCATGCTTATGCACTGTTATACGTATATTAGTACCTGAATGATCATTAGGGAGCATCATGGAGATAAACTCACTTGATCCCTTTCGATTCCGCATCGTTTGAGAAAATTTTCGGAAATTTCACAAGAGTCGCGTATAATACTAGTATATGTATCGTTATATCCATACGTGTGCGAGCACTGGGATATAGCGCGGCCTAACGTTTCTCTTAAGTGCCATTTCGCGAAGCAACTGGATTAAATTGCGTTAGGTCAGGTTACGGGACAAGTGCTCTCTCTACTTTGTTACGTAATTTCCCCGATATTCCCAAGCTCTATCTGTAGGTTCAAGAGGGAAATTTCGTACCCCGGAGTAACCTTTACATATATGACCATACAGAAACGTATACCTTCACGATGTTACATACACGTGAGCTTGCGGAATGAAGCCATGCGATATATCTGACGGTATTAATTGAAGATTATAAGTACACGTGGATATATTCACCTGGTGATATTTAGCCAGCCTTTTATCTATTTCTCATCAGGTATCCTTTTCTCTGTAGATATATATGTATATACTCCAGGGACTTCTCCCTTTTCACACTCTTTCCAACCCCTTCTCGTTCTTAACCCCTTATCGTTCCTTATATTATACGTACATTTACCCCTCCCTATCTTCTCATTCTCCCTGTCTCTCTGTCTCTCTAGAACCAGAGACTACTCAGTGTGGTCCACCTTTCCGAGTTCTAAACCCCTTGCCATTCTATAGCTAACTTCATTACGTTAATGGCATAATAACCGCTGGGTGGGGGTGGTGGAGAGCTTATGCACCAAAACGTCGATGTCCCTAAACAGACCTACGGAGGGGTTGCTCGGAGGGCGTGAAAATCGATCCATACGCCATTAATATGTATGAGATCTTTGCTACGTGAAGCCATGGGTTCCCGAGAAACTTGGCGAAACCACAAAGTACTCCCAGGAACCACGGTAATTGGTTAGGTTACAGAATTCGTGCTCTGGCTTTGACAACCTATCGAAGCTTGATCCTACCCACATCCCATGTGCTTTATCAAGCAGCCGATAATTCTTTTGCAGAATATTCCATTGCCATTGACCAAACGTAAACTCCGCGTGAGACGATCCCGCTAAAGAAATTGAAAATTGAATTTCGCCAACGTCGCACAGCACGAGTACAAGGTGAAGATTCAAAATAATTTGTCCTAATCGCGACCCTGTAACGACGCTGCCCGAATCCTATTCACAAATTTTGCCAATAATGCAAATTTCGCTTTCGGTAAAGATCAGTAATAGCATCCGTCGACCCTGCAGCCTTCCTACATCGATACCGACACTCTAAGACCTGCTAAAAAATTTATATATTAAACTGCCATTAAATAGACACACTTCCCTGAATACTACCCTTAACAAGAAGTTCGATATTTGAAATTAGGCTGTTTGCAAGTACATCGTTTTCCAGTGACTAAATTGGTGGCGCATCCCCTGCCGAACGACGGGGTAGAAGGTACGCGAAAACACAGTACATAGCCACCCCTATCGCTCGATCGCATTAATATGTATAGAAGCTTGCAGCACTCGCCAGAACAAAGTCCTCCATTTTCCAGGATGTACGTATCCACATGGTACATCCACCGTATATAATATATGTAATCCCGTAAATAAAATAAACGTTACGACCCTCTAAAGCCCTTAAAGTACACCGAATGGATCGTTTCTCGCTGGACAATCATGCATACATACGATCATTCCTTACCGTTGAGGTTAGGTCACCTAATCCTTCTATAACCGATCTTGCCGCAGTGGATTGTTAGTAAAGGGATGTTCTACCTGCTGAAAGGATTCGCGAAACGATCCGTGATTCTTCCGTGAGCATCGTGTATGGCATTGTCGTATACGATACGCAATTTCGTATGAATACAGTGAGAAGCGACGCAAGCAATAAGAATTACTGGGCCGCCGTTACGACCTGCGAACACTTTACCAACTGAAATGGGGCTGGTCACAGTCGTTTGCACTGTCGTACGTTTATGTCGGGATACAGGGCAGTCAGAGCCCCCTTATACGATGCGATAGTTTCATCGCGAAACTGCTACACCGTTCTCGCATCTGTTGCCTCTTCCATTATCGCGCAAACGTACAACCGTACAACCTGACTCGTCTTGCGCCGTAAACGGGACAAAACTTTGTCGCTGTTAAATTCCACCAGAACTGACGCTAACATTTTTTTACATTTCATTCTCCTAGTTTTCTATCGGCAGGTACTGTTTCTTGGATCAGTAGACATTGGGTATGACTTGTACGAGCGAGAACAAAAATATAAGGGTTGAAAATGTAGACCTTGATTTTTAATGAAAAAAAAAAAAAATGTATTTAAATTGTCGTTTATATAACCCATTAGCAACGCTGTCACGTATCGTCTTCACAGGGTGATTCGCAGGGGTTCAATCGAGATAGTGTACGTACGTATGTATGTCCGAGGGAGTAAGGAGTACCGAACCTACCCTTCGCAGGGGGCGCAAACAGGTCCCGGATGTAGGCACGTATGTCCACAACGTATCTTCTCACAGTAAAGTCACCGAACCACTATGGCCACCCTTCCAAGTGGATTGAAGAATTTCTATCCCTTCTCCGTGGTATAGTTGACCCCCAGTGGTCAGACCCCCAGCAAGGGATGTTCGCGATCGCTTCTTTACTCCTGGGAACCAATGAACGTTGGCTCTGTGTATTCAGCGTAAAAACGTTCTGAGCTTTCGACCAATCAAGTATTCGGACTGTGCTAGATTAACGTACGTTACGCGTGACGTCATCGCGTTCTCCGTCATCCTCTTCCTCTTCTTCTCGTACCTACCCGAAAAATCGGTCGGCACTCGTGGCTTTGAATTTACCATTTTATACGGCCCGGCAGCTGCGCCCGTCAATGTTTTTCGATCGTTGTACGTTGGAGCTTTTCGAGATACTTTAAAGGGACACCGTGCTTCCTGACTCGCCGTTGTCCTCCGGGGATTTAAACGAGAAAAATGCAAATGTCCTCTGCTCTCTAGGTCATGGAAACCGTTGCTCCCGTTCCTAGCTGTTAAAAGGGTTACAACGAGCATCCGGATTTTTTAACGCCAGCTGCACATCATACACGTACATTCCGTAACTTTTATCTGTCCGCAATTTGGATTTAAATCAAAACGCGTCAACGAGGTCCTCCATCCTCCGCAAGCGAACTCAGTCCCAGATCCCGATCCATATTCCTCCAAATGGACTTTTTCTTTCCGTGCATTCCGTCATCCCAATTTACAAAACCTATCAACATTCCCCCAACCCTTATCAATTCGAAACCTACGTCATTTAATTTCCAGCCTTCCACCTCCTCTGCTCTGCAATAAAGTCCCCATACATTTTTTCCAGCTCCATCAGAAGAAAGAGAAGAATGTACCTGTGACCTCATATATATCCGCATTCAACATAAATGCTATACATATTTTTTCCAAGGCGTCGCGACGCGTCCCTTCCCACGCATTTATCCTCATATCCTCGTACGTGGGCGTCGAAAATCTAATGGTAATCTCACGCCGTAATACTTCATCCCTATGTGTATACAGCATCCAATTCGGCATTGATTATTCGCTAGACACTAAGCACACACGAGATGATTGTTAACACAAGACGTAATTGGAAAATACTTGGCAAGTCCCTAGATAGATTCTCATCCCTTATATATGCTCTTCTACCGCGTTGCACTTTACTACTCCACTCAAATACATAAGGTAGCCGCCGAGTACGGGATACTTCGATAAATTCCCCTAATACATGAGCGATATCCGTCAGCCGTTACAAAAATTGGTATATCTATCAGAACCACGATATACATATAAAGAGTGTCTCAATATTCATATTATGCATATACCATAATCGTCGCTATTGTAAACTTCAATGGCTAGCATCACGTTTCACTTACAATTAGATTCGCCAATCAATATCAACCAGATACTTAAGTCGTAAATTTGCGAAATACGCCTCGCACATGCTGCTCTGCATATAACGTTTTTGACAGCTTCCTAACTATTATGCTGGTTAACAACGTAACACTGAATATTACAGCGTGGTTAGATAACTATACAAATATCCACCTTTTATTCATAGACGAAAATAATATTCGATTTTAGTTTCAACAATCTTCTCTTTCAAACCTCTCTCTCTCTCTCTCTCTCTCTCTCTCTCTTTCTCTCATACTCCAGCACGTGCTTCTTTTAACTCATTCACTCGCTACGTTGTCTGCATCTCGTTCATAGTCTTTGAACTACGCTATACTACCTGCGCAACTCGCAATTCGATACCGGTGTATTCACTTTCAAGAGTATTCCATATATCTATATACACTTTGTGAAAGCCGAAATAGCACCTCTTCCTATATAAGCCGTAGCTCCCTTCTCCACGGCATATATATATATATGTATTTCGGAATTCGCCACAGCGAGATCCATCTATTCAATAACGAATAGAAGTACTGCGAATTTTATAATTCTCAAGCTTCAGGGACATTAAGCGGCTTAGGGGCTACGGCGAATAGCGAACAGAGAATATTATAGTAGTACCTGTTTTAATGATACAGGAGGCGCGGATACTGACGTTTAATGTACCATGTGATGTTGGATAGTCTCTTAGCTAAATAACTTGAGAATTTATGGGTCACATAGTATTTTCAAGGCATACAAATTTTACGAAAATATTTTTTAAGTCATTGAACTTTATAATTTATATTTATGAATCGTCACAACCAGAAAAATGAAAAGTCCAATTCGCCATGTTGGTAAAACGAAAATTTACCAAGATTCTTGGTCCGCGATATCTTCATCAAGTCTTTTACACGGCTCTTTAGATGTATCATGGGTTCTTCTAAAGGGGTGCACCGCCCCTCGACTTCTATTCCACGAGAAGCAGTCTCACGTAAAAACTTAATTCAGTTAGTATTCGCACGAGGGATGTTTTCCAAGAGTCACGGAGTGGCTTTTCCGATAACGTGAGTTATGAGCGCGAGAAGGAGACGTGGGTGATAGAGGTATATGTATATGTATATACATATGTTACATATATGTATATAGGTATAGTAGCTATACAAACGTAGGCACGGTAGGAAAACCGGACTGCTTCAGGATAATTCAATATTTTTGTTGTCTCGAATTCGTATTGGTCTAAATTACGGACCGCAATAAAACGTATCGTAAATTACCAAGTTATCTTTCCACGGAGGAATTCCGCAGGGCCGATGGAATTGCAAAATATCGCCAGCGCGTCGAGTTCTCCGCATCTGTATATGCCTGGATAACCGCTGACTATATGTATACGTATGTATCTATGAGATACATGCTTATATATATATATATATATGTGTATATAAAAGCATCTATGCCATATAGGGTCAGAGGGGCAAAGTGGGAAATTCATATTTATTCAAAACTGGATTAACAGGAGATTGGTTAGATAAAAAGCGGAGGCACGAATAAAGGATCGAAAAAAGTCCAACCTATTTCCAGAGGACGATTTATGAACTCGTTACGAACCCAACTGCAATTTCCCTCGTCGCCAAAGGGACGACTCTGATATACAAACTATCCAGTCTCATTCCGTGAATGCAGCCATTTTGTTTCTTGCATTGTATCATCCCCTCTTGATGCTTGAAAACATATTGGCTTTGGGGTCTGTCAAAATAAATTGGAAATTCTAATCGACAGAATTTTCTCCTCTAATTATTATTATTATTTTTTTTTAAGTAAAATGTTTATAATATTTCTGTAGTATTAAGGACTGTTGTGTTAATCACATGTGAATGCGTCGCAGACGCGGCTATCCCCTTGCGGTTTTTGGAAACCACAATGCACTTCGTAGCCTCCAGCATCTCGTGGCAAAGTGAAGCTTCGATACTCGACCGATGCGCTGGCTCCAATTAGCTCATGGAAAAATCGACGAGTGCAAAATAATGCAAAGTGCGATGCGCCCGGGAGACTCGCTAATGACAGTGCGGTGACCTCTTCCGGTTAGTAGAGACCGACCAATTAAAAATATTGGCTCGTGACTATGGGGTGTCGGTGCTTCCATTGGTTGGTGCATTCATAGAGTTCTGTGGTTTTGAACTTTTGTCGTAAAAGTCCAAATGTATACGCGTGGCTAAAAATGGCTTCCGAAATAGCTGTAACGTTTTTTTTTTTTTTTTCAATAAATTTTTATTCAGTAAGTAGATTTAAAAATGTATCGAGGAATTTTTTGTAGTTGCTATTTTGAAAAATTTATTCCTGTGGTTAATGCTGGTAGTGTTTTTTTTTTTTCCCCGAATAGTAAGAAGACGTAAGTGATACCGAGCTTAAGGATGGTTTCTATAGAAATTGGATGAAAAGCAGGCAAATTTGATTCTTTTTTTTTCTAGTGAATACAACACTTGTCACCATATTACGGGTACTTGGAGGGGTGTTGGAGGTTGAGCATTATTAGATTTACCCTTTTGAACTAGTGGAAGAGGTTAGGATGAGATAGGGGCACGGCAGCCCCTTCGGGAGAGTCCATGGGGGGCAAACGGATCGACCACCCTGGTCTAACCTGTTTATATCCGAGTCTACGAATCGGACGTAGGTTTTGGATAGAGGGGAAAACCTCGTCGGATAAGTACTCGGATAAGGGTTGATTTTGGAATAGTCCAAAGCTCACCCGAAAATCCTGATATTTGACTCCGCTTATCGAGTTATTTGGGTTTCGCGACCTTTTCTCGTTCATCCCCAAGATACGCGATTACCCCAACCGATTTGCAAGACCTCCAAGGACCTACAACGTCGTAGCACCCAGTCAAATGAACTTTTCTCGAATCCACCCCAAGGCAATTGCGCTTTTCTTCTACCCTCTTGGCTTCCTTTCGAATCCTGGCAAGACGCCAAGGCTGCAAAACTCACGTGCCATTGAAAAAATTAAATATCTCACTCTTCCTTTCATTTATTATTTTTTTTTCCCAGAATCCCTCGCCAGGAAAAGGAAGCGAAGGGTAGATCCCATTATTAAGGGTATAATTGGAATCTAATAAATTGACTTCTGCCATCATCCTCGCTCTCTACGTCATTAAAGACCAACGCGAATTAAACAGAATACAACGCTATAGAATTCCGTAGCACACGCACCCTACGGAAATAGGTATCCTGTACAGGTAATATCCCAAATCAAGGTCCCGGCAGTTTTTGGCGCGCAAGAGTTTCTCCCTTTAGTAAAACCACCGCGTGTTACCCCTTTACGAAGCTCGTCCAGCATCATTCCCGCGACCCCCCAGGAACCGATTCAAAGAGTCCGACCGGTCCCGAAATCTAAGGGATGCTGATGTAGAATTGAATAAGGGTGGGGATAAGACGCGGTCGACGCGATTCTAAAGAATTCAATGCAAGTTAGTCGCCGTACGCTCATCATCTTGTGCAATACGATATTAGGTTTTGTGTGAAAGTGCTAACGAACACTCAAGGAAAAATCAAATAGACTTTTTTTTTAAATAAATTGTAGTCAAACAACTACAAACAGTGAACTGTGCTTGATCAGGCTTAACGCTTAAATATATCGCTACTGAGTGTGTTGAGAGAAATGAAAACTTGTGTTTTTTTCCTACGATGTAATACTTCACATGGACAAAATTAAATCGAATATCAAAAGTTTGACCATTCGAAAATTTACTGAATACTTTTCGAACTACGAAATTTCGTTTCGAATGTTGAAAACTTCTTTCAAACGGACAGTATATAATATTTAAAAAGCAAGGAACATTTCCTCGATATATATATATATGTAAACATACACGGTACATACGGATATATTCGTACAAGTGCACTGGACCCACCAGAAATCCGAATATCTATAGTATAGAGGTAGAACATAAAAAAGTAAAGAGCCCCGTATAATTAAGCGAAATTATTCCATTAGTCGCATTAACGACGCAGAGAATATTTTATGTATGTAAAAATCCTCCCGGTTAATCGTGAAAAATCGAGCGGCTCTCGTACCAAAACTTTTAATATAATTACAAAGCGTACCGCGACCTAACAATTTTCCCTCTCGTTCCTCCCATTCCCTCTCCCACTTGATATTCCCCTCATTTCTCTTTAAATCCCTCTCCCTATTTCGCCATAAAACCATGCAATGTTTCAAACGCGATACAAAACCCATTCACCTGAAAAATTAACCAAGTTTAATTACCAGTCCGTCGGTTTTGAAAATTCACTCGTTATCCGTCCTATGGCGTAAACTCAATATAAAAAAAAAAGAAAAAAGAATCGCTAATACCAAAAGCAACAGCAACAAAGCACTGCCGATATATCATTCCAGCGCGGGCCACGGTATCATCAAGTATAATATGCCGAAAAGGCGAATACCGAGAAGCATAACCATCCGAGAAGAGAACGACGTCCGCCGTGCATTATTGGCAGGTGATTGATATGTTTACCGGGACGAATACCAAGCAGTGATAGGTTTCGTGTGATAAAGCTGTGTGTAACGTCAAAGTGACATGGATGGATACAATCATGGATGGTACCATCCCCATCATCATCATCATCATCATCCCCATCATCCACAGCAGCATCATTCGCCGGACTATCTTTATCGCCTCTCCCTTCAGGTAACCCTTCTGCAAGTGGCAGAGAATTACGACGCCCGGCGTCGTTCTAGTTCGATAATAATTCTTTCGTTCGATGGATAACAAAGGATTAATTAATTTTTTTTTTCATTCCTTTTCATACGCTCGATTCTTATCTTCCTTGTAAGTCTATAATACGTGCCTTTCTATAGGCACTGGGTATGTTTCTGATTGGCTGCGTAAGTGATCACTCCGGAAATTGATCGAGCAACAATTCTTATCCGATCGTCCCGTGAGTTAATTCGCGAAATTAATCAAACTAGAACGCTCGTACGTGATCGTACGATTTTATAGCGGTTACATTGTACGCTCGTAGAATCCGCAACCTGAAACTCAACCACACGGACCACCCTGGTACCACCCCTCGAGTACCGTTCCACCCTCCTATTACTACTATGCTTCTACCTCCATCCAGTCCGAATATGGCGTACCTTATCTGACAGATAGATACGGGGAGTTATGTGTTACGTACGCCAAATTATGTTTCCACGGGGCGTACTCTCGGGACGAACGTTGTATTATAAATGGAGCCACGCCGAAGTCGATCTCAACCGAATCCGATTTTTATGGATTGTAGTATATAGGTATTCTTGACCATCTTTTTCGTGATTCACGTTTTTCATTGCTTCTCTTTTATTATTCGTGTTACCCCTGTCATCCCTACCTGTGTCACTATTTTCACTCGTATTCGTCGCCGATTCGTTTCACTCGTATTCGTCGCCAATTCGTTTCACTTGCAGAAACATAAATACAGGGAAACGTTATTTCACATAATTTCCATTTATTTAAAAAAAAATTCGCCTCAGTGGAACATTTTTATTTAGCCTTATTTTTAAAAAATTTGCTTTTTCACAAATATTTTTATTTTGCCGTCTAATAGTAATTGAATTAACGACAATCGTATTATTCTCGTCCCATCTACAACTAAGATGTTTCTGTTGTCTTTATAGCTGCATGTTAATGATAGGGCAGGAAGGAAGGAAGGAAGGAAGGAAGAAATGAATAAATGAATAAAGGGTTGGGCTTTAGGTAGGGTAGAATATGATAGGACCAGTAGAGACCAGAACAGTACAGAGGGTCGATGCAAATGAAAGGAGGGTCTAAATAGCAATAGTAATTCGCTCACTAACAAAAGGCTTCCCCTGGAACAATGACGTCTGCCTGCCGTTTCTCTAATAGTGGAAGGTTGGTACGAGCGATGGCGTCTGCGTTCCCCTTGTCTTCCTGTTGCTCCCAGAGCGAGAGAGAGTGCGAGAGAAACGAAGAAAACATTTCACGTGTTTCGTTTCAGGGGCATCGATTGTTTCCTATAAAAAGGAAAAGTAATTGCCAACCCACGAATTCCGTTCATCATCGTCTGCGCACCGTCGAATTTATTTTCCAATGTCGACCAAAATGGCACGCGGTCCCTTTTTCACTTTTTCGAGCTCCTCCGCGAGGTCATCTCATTCCTCACGCGCAACAATCCCGATTCTTTAAGATCATCAACAGCAATCTCGATTAACGTAGATCGGAAACTCACGTGTCTAATTACCCGTCCGTTTGTAAAAATCTGTTGTTTTCCTACGCGAAAAACTATAAAGTTCTGTATACGTATAATAATCCTCTATCTAAAATATCTGTGCAGATCCATTACGCAAAATGGATTACAGACTTCACGAGCAAGTCCAACCGAAGTCGCGTTTGATTCCGTGCGATCATTTTGCGGTACTGAATAAAAGTATTTACAGGAACTTTAACAAAGTACTAAATCTTTTCCTGGATTACACAGCTGTACCAAAGAAAGAAAAAGAAAAGTCACTCAACATCGACGTCATTGGAAATTCACTCGTAGCATCCACTAGATTATTTCACACTCGACACAGAGTAGAACCAGGAGTTTCCCGGAATCAATATGCAAATGGTTACGTGCACTTTGCAAAAAAAATTAAATAACTTCTAAAAGATTAAGCGAGGAAATTCTGATATTATTTAATTCCTATGCTATTGACGTAACCTATGGTATACCTATAGAAGTATTTCGTTCTCTATATATTAAAGGATGTGTTAGGTGCTCCAAGACTATATACATATATACATACATACCCACTCTGAATTCCAAAGTCTTGCCAAATGGCTTCTCAGGACTGGCAAAGCTCGAACCTCCTCGCCAAGGATTGTTTTCTTTGAGGACTATGCAGTTTATCCTCGTGGACGTTGGAGCAGCTGTTCCGGAGGTTGTCGCAGTGGTTACCTTCTGCTCACGTACAGCCGCGTTATCTTCGACGAGATTGAGCTGTGAGCGGAATGTTTATGGGTGGCTGTAATTACTGAGCGGGAGGCTCACCTAACGGCCAGGTGGTATGGGGTTATTGTTCATAAGCTCGGCACCATGTGCTCGAGGAATTTATGTGTTAGCTGAGCTACTGGGAATAGTACCCACCACTGGCGAAGGGTATAAACGAGCGTGGATTTGTTCGTTTTTATATAGCATATATATATATATGTATGTATATGTACATCGTATTATATATCTATATATATAGTAAAGCCGATGACGCGGTAAAATCCTGCTCGTTAACGCCGCCGTGAATTTTACATTTTTACGAGGCTAATCATCACGCCCGGAGCACAGCTCATTCTACCCCACGGTATTTCAATGGACTGTTCGTTGATTTTACACTCTTGTTACCCGACCAGTAACGAGAACTGCTTACGAGCAGATGCTTTCGAATTTCATTATCGAATCAGCTCTATCGATTGGCGATGACGAGTACGCCGGATCTAATATATGTATATACGGTGTATTGATATTTACGAATATAAAATATTTCGAGTATCTTATTGTGTGCGGATCGTTTTACCTTCGGCAAATGTTCCTTTACTTTCCTAGTTCGTCGCGAGTAGCACCTAAATGACGTACAGCGGCCGTGGCCTATGCTACGTTTATTGCTACCATGGGAGCTCTAAATGGCAGTTCCAACAGGACGACACGCTTCAATAGGAAACGTGAGATGGAAACTTGCAACGAGACTGCCGGAATGGTGATTGTAAATTGGGTATAGCGACCGTGAAAACTTTTGGTGTTTCGGCATTTTCGTATTGGCTTGGGAAGGTAGGGGTAGTCTCTTGCGGTGAATTAAACTGCACCTTCTGCGGCTAATGTGGCCATTAAATTCTGTTCCTATCTTGACTTTCTGATATTAACCGTTAATCATAGCCATAGGAAATGTACGTAAAATTAGGGATTTTCGTGAATTTTACGTCACCCTGGTGAATTGGTGAAAATGGTCCTGGCTAATGAAATAATTAATTCAGAGATGATATCAGCCACGAGAAAATTTATTGTGCAAATTTTCTCACGACTATATCATCTCATACATGACCGTATACTCGATATCCTTTTTTAAACTCATCTATTGAGTACCTGCTGCGTCACTTATCCAACCTTTCTGTTTTCTCAGTCAATAAACAGACACGAGCCAGAAGCCATCGAGATACGGAAATGAGAAATCATGATTTGTTTCCACGGTACAAGAAAAACATCAATAGCCATTGTTATTCCGATAAATCGTCGTAACTGAATTTTTCAAATTTTTTTTTTACGATTTGCCACTCGTCGTTTCGTTCAATACTGTCGTCCGTGAGGATTTGCCTTTAGGTTCTATACCGTATACCTGCAAAGGATTCCTTTTCCTCTGAACGATCCCTCTCAACGTCCTTCCTCTCGCAGCCATGAAGAATTTGACGCTACTTCCTGTTTGGAAAGTTTGAAAACGTCGAAACTCGTTACCGTGAAAACTGTCTTAACGTTACTTCCCAATAGTCCTTCGTTCTTGACGAGAAAGTTTGAGAGCAAAAGTGTCTCTGTCTTTGACGTAGGCGCGTAAGATTGTCCCTCAGGAGTCACTCTAACTCGATGAATAAGGGATAACGTTGGTGCTAAGGGTGAAAGAGAGAGAGAGAGAGGAGAGAGAGGAGAGAGAGGGGTTACGCAGCCGTGCAATTAGTACAATTGTCAGTGCTGCGACAGTTTGTCTACTTGGCTTCCGTGGCATCTCTTATCTCAACGCCCCCGAGGTTCGTCTGTCCTGTTGAGTAATCAGTACAGCGTAAGCCTAGGCCAGAACAAGTCTGGGGTACCGTACAGAGCGTCACTCCAGGGTTTCGTTAACGTTATCTAAGCACGGTATACGTCGGAAGCTGACAGGACCATGAAAAAGGGTAGAAACGATGAAATTAAAATGTTCCGCCGCGCAGCTACTTTACGATAATGTGGGTTTCCCCTGTGAAACAGGAGGCTGCGTTGTAAACGCGTTAACGCGTCTTGTAACTTGACGTCGTAGCTTAGATTTTACTTTGGCACTTTGCTCGAGTCGACTATGTATACTACACACAGACCTGAAGTACTTGAAGCTTAAGAAGGACTAGGTAGTAGTATATGCAGTACTACCAACCCAACCATACCATGCTTCGCCATCGCCTTATCAGACTACCAACCTAACAGGATACCTGCTAGATAACATCTGTCGTACAAAACTCACTCAGAGCTCGGTGTGACTTGTACAAGTACAAAAGTGGAGAATGGTGAACTTCTCCAAGGGGATGGAAGTCTTTGTAAATGATTGAAGAGACTCAAGTTGAGTCGGTGAATTGTCAATAATCGGTTGGGAACACATATAGACCTGTGTCGTCAGGCCTTCGTCACGTAAGGTGTATATTTTCGTTGAAACAGTTGACCGAAGATTCTCGAGGGCAAGATAAATAAGGGTAAAGGCAAAGTGCGTTTAGGTTATAAAAAACGATGAATATATTTTTAAATCGATATTTAATTGAAAAATTACTATCGACCCGCCGCACATACGTGTTATTCGATACAGGCGCAAACATCAACCGTCGTACAGGATCAAGTCATATACAACGGGACCCTCTATATAATTTCTATTTATTTCTTTAGAAGGACGAGAAATGTTTATAGATTGAAAATAATCCAACTTTACGAGCGGCAACCTCGTAAACATTTTTTCGGTACAGCTAACTTGTATACTACCTGTCCTTCCTATATACCCGTTTTTTCCCATTCGATCCTTTAAGATTATTTCCCCTTATATTCCTCTCCTTCTTTATCATCCTCCGCCTCTACCTTCAAAATCTCTCTCCACGTGCCTTATACGCACACCACACGTCAATTCGTATACTATATATTTATTTTCTAAGCCATCCCTTACATGGACCAGACGTAACCGCTAACGAGATTCGTCAAGATTGCTCTTCCCTTGCCGATCCCACCTGCACTCAATAGTACTTGAATCTACGATCAATTCTCGTATACTATACATATATATATATATACCTATCCATCCAACCGACTATGGTACAGCCCTCTCTCTATTTCTCTCTTCCTCTCTGACCCTTCCTAGTTGTGTTTGTCTCATATTCACTAGTACACCGGTACCCTCGACGTAGCCCCAGTACGAAACTCTCTGTGTACATTGAGAGCGAAGCTTTAGCGAGATTTCGTCATCGGTCGGTTGGTATACGAGAGTTTCCAGCAGGCAGCTCTCAATTCGTCCCAAAGCAATTCAGGGAACTCGCCCAACGAGTGGAAGCCAGAGGGACACGAGCGGACGACTCGAAGACAATGCAATTATTCGCAATTACCGCGTCCGTCCGCGGCGCGCAGAATTATCCCATTCTGTTTCCATTACTGGTCGTAGCAGCCTCGGCCCCTTCTGTACATCCTATACTATTTCTATATGTCTCGACGTGTCTATAGCATGGGGTGGTATATAGATATCCTGGTACACTTCAGTATTCGTGATGGAAGACAAAACCATATTTCCGACGGAACCAACGGAGAAATTAATAGAGGCTCCCTCTAGCCATCAAACGGGAACTTCGATTCTCGTTAACTTCTCCTTTCAATTCTTCCCTTTATTTTGTCATCTGTCCCTCTCTCTCCCCCTCTCTCTCCCTCTCTCTCTCTCTCTCTCTCTCTCTCTCTCTCTCTCCCTTTCTCTATCCATCTCATTCTCTAGAGTCACTAGATCCATTCCCATCCACATTCCACATGCGCAAAGGGACATCCCTTGTCACGTCTGGCATCCCGAAGTCCTCCTTCCTTCATTCGTCAGAACAAGTTCGTCTTTCTAGACCTCCGATAACTTCGTCCTGGGTTTTTGTTCGCACAGAAACGTTCCGCGAAACTCTCCAGCGTATATATACGAGAACGGCACACGGAAGTCTCGGAGAAACGAAAAAGTCGTTTAGTTTCTTAAAAGTAGCTCCACCCTCGCATTTATTGGCAACCGTCGACCATAAAGGTTAAAAATCGATAAACCATCCCTCCTGCACAACCCTCTTTTTCCCTTTACCTCCCCTTCGCTCCATCTCATCCTGCGCCTCTTGCCCCTTTTCTTCCTTCTTACCTTTTTATCTCATTTACCTTTCAGAACATTCCTCCTTTACCTTAGCTGCATGCTAGCCTTCGCCTTTTGCAGGCTGTTCGTGCAGAAAACTCATGGGGGTTATCCAACGTCCTAAAGACAAGATGTTCGTCACTGCATACCTTGTGCTCCACGCACCTTGTCCGTAATCTCATTCGTGCTTCTCGACACTCTAAGTATTTTCAAGTCTTCTCGGCGAGACACGTCGACGACCGTGAAAAAGAAAGAACAGAAAGCTCATATCCATCAAGCACGCGAGGCGTTACAAAAGGCGAAGGAATATATAAAGAATTTAATTATTCCAGTAGAAAAACTCCTTTCTCACACTGTCTAAAAACACTGTTTTCTCATGGGATAACCCATCCCGTGAAAGATTAACGTCCGGTACTCCGAAATTCGTCTATGTACACTTGCTACTCTGATGTTACAAAGGAGAAAGGCCGGCCGACGAGCGACGCGGCACGAAATGCAATTACTGCCTATATAGCACACGTATGTTGGTTGCCTACGTTGCTTACGTAGGTTATCTACGTTGTCTTTGGCGCGTCCTGAGGGACGCGGAAAGCACGCGTACGTAATTCCATATTAGTCCACTACAATTCCGTGCTGCGTCGCCCCCATACGGTTCTGCCCTTTGGATTTGTCGTCGACGTACCCGTATGTAAAGCCGCTTCAGGGTTGTTATGACATCGTTACCAATGCCGCAGCACTAGCGCCCCCTAAATAAAAGCGGGGTCCGATTAAATTTAGGGGAAAGACTGAAAGAGGCAGCCAAAGCATAAAGTGGTTTCTCAACTTCGGGTAATTATGTGACCCTACGTTTACTGAGAGGGAGCGTAGTGTTTTCTTACTTTTTCTTTCTTCTTAAGGAAATTGCAGTTCCTTGTCCGCGATTATTCCCGTCGAGAAAATTATGATTTGGGATGCTAGAAAGGAACGCCGTGAGTGCGTGTCAGAAACTGGAGACTGAAGAAACGCAGTAGCCATAACAATCGTTTAGTACGAAAACTTTGTTTTTCCATCTGAATTTTATCTTTATTGTTTGTCTTTGCTTTCCCTTTTTTTTCTGTTTTCGATTCATCTCCGTACTGATTGTATTCCCTTCATTTTTTGTTTAGTCTTGACTTTACTGTATTCTATTTTTATTTCCAGAACCGTACTGCGATATACCTATATTTACTGAGCAGACATATATATATATATATATATATATATATATAATAGTATAAGTATAGTATACACAGCAACCTTTTTCAAACCGACTTTAACGAGACCCAGTTGGAAGTTGAAAAATTAATATGAACTTTTATATAAAGTGCAACGACGGCTGGCAAGTTTTCCAGAAGTCTCTGAGTTCGCCTCGACGACGACGCCGCTTTTGCCGGTTGACAAAATCCAGAGAAAATTTTAATAGATTGCCCGCGGATTATACACGCCTCGGTAAATCGATCAGAGATAGCTTGGCGGTACCCAAGTTACAAGAAAGCGGAATACTTACGTCCTTTACGATTTGTATATATTATCCATTTTAATCTGTAGCATTGTACCCATTCGATTAATGGTCTCTTGGCGCCATTCATCGATCCTCCCAATGATCACGAAAATTTATTCACTGAACGAAAATAAACGGTTCCCCCAGAATACACTGTCAGATATTGATATATTATTAGATAATTTAAATGAACGATAATTCCGTCTTGCTGTATAAAATTAAACGACTACTTATTCATTCCTGTTAAATAGAACCCTTATGCGTGTATAGGTTATGTAATGAATTTAGAATATCATTGCTATAGAACTAAGATAGAAAAAGTAGATATACAGTGGAAATATTTATATATATATGAACATTCACAATCTCCACGTACATCTGCCTGCATACTTCTGTCCAAGTTCGGTACACAGGGTATACTAACTCGAAAATTATAAAACTACTCGCGTAAGCCGAGTAGGACTCAGCGAGTTCCTAAACTACTCACGTAGGTACCTATAGCAAGTAAGTGGTAAACTGAACGGACAGGAGGCCGAGTTAAGTTGGCATTGTTCTAATTTAATCATACATGCCAGAACCAACCGAGATACCAGCTCACCATGGAAGCCAGTAGTAATAACCCTTCCTACGTATATATAGCTCTCGCCAACCCTTTTGGTAAACCGTATACCTTGACTCCTCGCCATTTTGCCCAGGGCGTACTTGACGTGGTAGGGCGTATTTCCACGTGCGCGAAATTTGCGAGCTCAACGTAACATCATCCTTGAAATACACCGGATCTCTGGACCAAAACTTTCATCCTGCAAAAGTAGTGTCTCACGAGATTGATACAGAGCTATATACATATACATGTGTGTGTATATATATATACTTGTCAAAGGATACTTATGAGGACGTGCGGCACTCACAACGGAAAGCCGATGTATTTTATTTCTAAAAAAAAACTAAACCTTGGGGCATGTGGAATTGAAATTCTAGCCTAGTCTAACCTAAAGAAATTATGTCTTAGCCCATCACAACTCCGATTGTCTGGCATAAAAAATTTCGTCGGAAATCCGGTGTGAGTACCGCTTTATGGTCCTGACAGTATATCTTACGTATCAAAATGCTATCAGGCCCGCCCTGACAAACACCGAGTGTCCTCATAATTGCCAATGCTGAAGAGGAAAAGTCCTGAAAGCTACCTTTTTTAAAAAATATACCTATGTATACACATACATGTATACATATACACTATATATATTTTTTGCAAAATGATACTTTGGGGACGATTTCATTTACGAACTGGCTTTTTGAGAACAAATGGCTGTCTTGGGGACCGTCCTCAAAGAATTTTCAGCATAATGGCTGTTATAGTCATTACGTTCATAAGTAGACGGTCATAAAGTATAAAGTAGGCCGTCACACCTAATTTTTTTTTTTTTTTTTAATGTGAGGTATCCAGTATTTGTGACGGCCTTAGAAATATTTCGCTAGGTTAGATTAGGTCAGGACCCCAATGCTGTGATGTCGCAAGGTACTAGTTTTTTCCTAAACATTGGATTGTTATTGTGAACGCTCCTTAATTTTTCATATTACCAAAGTATCCCTTGGGCACACATAAAATATATATATACATATTATATACAGGTACTATCACTCATGATGATATCGTATTACTTGAACTTACCATAAAGGGGCAGCAACAACCCCTTATACCTTCTCAGTTGACTGACAATCACGTAACTCCAAACTATGTTATACCCTTTTCAATGCGTAAATTCATATGCGCAAATAACTCGAGAATTGTATGGTTACCCATCTTGAAAGTTATTTAGCTACGGGAAAGAATGTGTTATTCGAATACTTGGTTGCTATTAAATATAAACAGTATATCCACTTTGCGAATGATGACTATACTCATAGGAATCGTAGTAGTTAGTGAAAAGGAATTCGTGAATCCTTGAGATTATACACTTTGGAAGTAGGTATATGAGCTAGGTACTCCATGCTTTAACCGACCTGATAACGAGAATCGGCTAGCGTAAGAGAATCTAGGAGTGAGCGTTGAAACCGACCTCGTTTACTCTTCGAAACTCTCTCCTGCTCTTTCTATATATCTTCGCTCTCTCGTGCGGATGCCGCGCGATCACGAGTTGCCAAAATTAGCCAAGCTCCTTCCATGCAGGAAACTTTACTCAAACAGCCTTCGAACTTCGTGTAGTCGTAAGTTCTTACAAATGGAGTAGAGAGTGAAGCGCCAAGCCAAAAGTTATATCCGAGAGAGAGAGAGAGAGAGAGAGAGAGAGAGAAGGGAGAGCATTTTTTGTAGAAAGGATACGCGATTACTGAACGCACGTGTCAATCCAAGTCAAAAATTTATAACAGCATCAATTTGAACCTCTTTATTCTTCGCGTTATCATTAATTACATTGTGTCCCAGTAAAGGTTTTAGATACGAATCGGATCACTGATTATTCATTTTATATGTATAGTCCACATGAGCCACGGCACAGGTACGTCCAATGATGAGACTACTGCGTCGTATCTCAATTTATTTATATGTTTCACGGCAGCTACATCTACCTGCGTCTATTATAGAATGAGAATTACAATGTCAAGCACGCCGTCGCCATTCTCGATCTGTAGTTAGCAGTTTCATGAAATTCTCGCGCTCCTCGCACAATACAAGAATGAAAGCAGCTACGTACGAGGACTCGTCTTGGAATCCAACAGTTCCACATCGCAGTATTATTGTCATCCGCTGCTACGCTCGAGTTTCAAGAGTGGGTAATTTCTTGGAATGTTGGGATGGTGGAATATCATTGAGGGGGTTCCCCTCAACCCCCTCAACCCCCTTAGTCTCCTTTCTCACTGTCTCTTTCTACCGTCTTCATACCACTGTCTTCTACGTTAAACGAAGTTGCAATGCGAAAGAGACAGAGACATTGCAACGTGCCAGACGCCGTACCTCGGAAGAGCTTGGGAAATAAGGATAAACTGGTTGAAACGAAGACGAAGGACATCACGTACTTCGGCTTCTCTTTGACGAGATGAAGAGGAGACGCGACGTGCCATTCTAGCATCATCCACAAGTATCTCTTATTAGCGACTCGAAGTACGATATCAAAGCGATAAAATGACTGCGGATAATAAATTTGTTAAAACTTTTTCTTGCCAGGCGACAAATTCTTCAATTTTTGTTTGTTCCCGTAGCCCACGGCTATGTGCTATATACAGAGAACGTACTCGCACGTAGTTAAATTTTACTTCGAGAAATTCTTTCGTTATTTTATGCAAGGACCTTTTCTTTGCCTCTCTTGTTTTCCTTCCTTCTTTTTTTCGGCTGACACGACCATCGTGCGTCCGTGGACGACGAAGTCCTTGGCAGAACTTACAATTAGTTTAATTACGGCTGCCTTTTGGATACCTTGCTACGACGCGTCCGAAGTTAATTGGAGGAGTCACAGGTTTCGGGAAATGCCCTGCTTGCTTGACTTTTGGTTCACTTGGTTACTCGATTCAGGATGGTTGTTTGGTAGGTTAGTTAGTTGGTTATAGTTGGTTTGTTTCGTAGAAAGTATCGACTGTGGTCAATCGGGATGAAGTTCAAGTGAAATAACGTGTCGTGCACGTATAGAATATACAGGATTTATCGAACACTCTTCTCCGTTTCTGTTTCAGCAACAACAGCAACAAGCTCAACAGCAAGCTCAGCAGCAGCAGCAACAGCAGCAACAGCAACAGCCGGCGAGTTCACCCGGAAGCGGTAACGCTGGAAAGGGCAGCCCGTCGCCAGGGAATTCGTCGTCCCCTGGTGGCGGCGCCTCAACCAAAGCCCAGACCGAACCCAAACCGGTCGAGTGCAATTTGTGCCATCGGAAATTCAAAAATATACCGGCGCTCAATGGCCATATGAGACTTCATGGCGGATACTTCAAGAAGGTAAGAGTCGTACTGGCAATCTTCCATTCCATTATTATGATACATCAATAAGCAATGAATATCACTGAAGGACTTCAGATGAAACTACTGCAGCTCATTAGAACTGCATCTGCCGTAAAGTCTATCTACTCTCGAGATTCACAGACGTATTCTCTCCCCTCTTTCCGGGGACGTGAAAACGAAGAAAAAAGATAATAATAAGGTCAGGACGATAGAGATGTTACCTTCGTCGAAATGGAAAGATCAGCATTTCCTTCGAGTCGGGCTCGTTCGCTGCTGATTAAAAATGTCTTTAACGAAGGCTTTCGCTGCCATTTATAGAAAAGTGCTGAAAGGATCGTCCAGAAAAGTTTTCCTCTTCTATTCGATCGACAGAAATGCTTCGGAGGGTGACTCTAGGTTGGTTGGACGAGTGGGTGGCTTCGAAGGGTGGCTGGTTAGTCGGGTGGACTGAATAGGGGGTGGCTCTCGGTAGGTGGGTCCGGAACGAGAGTGGAATAAGGGGGGCCGGAGCAATGCTGAACGAATACGACTACGGAGGTGGAATGGGCAACGAGATAGAAAGATAAGGCGATGATCGAATCGAAATGAACCCATTAACAAGCTCTTTCATTGCGTCGCTAGTCTGCCCGACCAATCCGAACGAACGTAGAAACTCGAGCAAACATTGTCTCTTCGAGCTTTCTCCATTATGCAGATTGAATCTTACTGGTTACTCTGCACTGGAAACGAGACTCGCTACCCACGTGCCACTCGCCAATCTGCCAACAAGTTTGACGAGCATTAGCGAAATTATGGAAAAGTTTCGATAGTCCTTCGCGTTGAGTTCAGGCGGATTAATGGACCTAACTCATTCTTTAATGGGATATGGAAACTGATATATATACGTGATTTCATATCAAATCTCTACGCAAACGTACAAAACGTGCTGAAAAATCTAGGGAAATAAACTCTTAGTACGTATTCATAGCCCTCTTTTTTTTACCTTTTTTCCATATTTTTCAAAGAGATCAAAGATCTCGTTCCCGTATGACGCGAACCTTTTCCATTTTTCGCAATACGATATTTCTTGCTACATACATACCTGTCGCCTAGCGAATTTCTAGCGAACTTTGTTTAACTACATACAAGGAACGAGTTTGAATATACTACCATGTCTGTAATATCCAACGAGGATATCACGATTCGCACAAATTTTATTTGATACGTGACTATGGATCAGAGCTTAATACGAGTGTTGAATATATTCGAAAAATGGTTGCTACAAAAATAATATCGTGTTACAAATGAATGAAAAATAAAAATATAGAAAAAAAATTCATCAGATACGCATATACAATGCGTACATACATGTATATTCATGTAACCAACTCATGTACCCACGTCTCTTCTACCTGCAGTCGACACGGTTCAAATTGATGAGTTGCTCCACGGATTTGCAATCAATTCTGCACATTAGCGGCTCGATCAATATTCATGACGCGAATGCCCCGTCAAAGACAGAGTTCAATTTCGGACGTGATATATCTAACTTCGACGTAGGAAATTGAGGTTCGCGAATGATCTCGATTGGCCCTGCCCGCTATTAGCGTTAGATGACGAACGTTCGGAGCTGTTAAAGGGGATGCGTTACTCACCGCTGATGAGGTACACCCCCCCCCCCCCCATACCAACCCTTGATCTCTCCCTCCCCTCTCTCTCTCTCTGTCTGTCTCTCTCAACCTGTACCTATACCACATATACCGCTGCAACACTTACGCTGCTTCGTAATCCACGTTGGAGGCTGCTGTATCACACACCAGAGATTCCATCACGAGATAATCGAATGGTGCCTCAATTAGCATCGCTTAGTGATTAGCTGACGCGTGTTCGTCACCGCCATATCAATTCCGCCGAACGGCTTCTAATCTGACCCGATTCGTTGAACCTGATGGTCCACACGGACAAGTTTCATGTAACATGTGCATATGAAGTACAACGTACCAAGGATCATCCTACTGCCACCTACCACGCATCGAATGACACTTGTAAAATTTATAATAAATGCTTCGACTTTTTTTAACGCAAGTTACTCATCGATCTTTATGAAATTTATGCATGATTACTACAGCCTCAAGTAGGAATATCGCTTTACTTAGCGGCCAGATTTTATTCTGACATTTCCTCTCAGTCCTCTACTTAGGATTATCTTGTACCGCAGATAACCGACGGATTTCTGTTGTTCTTGAAATAGACCTAGCTCGAGTAAGAAAATTCAGGAGTAAGCAGAATATTTTGGTCAAGACGTAAAGAGTAGGTCAGATTGTTCCTGAAGACCTCATATGGAACTCGACTTGTACGTTATTAGCCTCCAGCACATAAACTGAACCATTATCAAAGTTTTGATATCAGTTGGTTACAACTAGTGTGACTATCGCAGAAATGGACCTACCCTTGGACATTATAGAGGTATGTCCGGCGACATGACAGTTATTATGACTTCTTTTTCCAGGACGCAGAGAACAAGAAGAGCGAAAAGAAGGAAGTGGTCGGGCCACCCCTGCAGACAGCATCAGTGAGTGTGAGGGCTCTCATCGAAGAGAAGATCATCCAGAAAAGGACAACCGGTACGTTTACATAAATTTGATCTAATTTGTCCATGTGCCATCTAGGTTAATGCTAGCCGCGCCTAAACCTGATGAATAGACAGCGCGGAATGTCTGCGTAGGGTACCAACATAACGACGTTGACGGCTGCCTACCCACTTCTTCGAAAGTTACGAAACTTTAGTAACGCGCGTGGCTAAGAGCGTTGTTTTGCGCAAGAATCTCGGAAGATTTATGAGCCGCGTAATGCAAAATATTAGTCGCATTGTCCGCATCGCGGATGATAAATCGCAAGAGAGAAAACGAGGAATAGAGACACATAGACAGCGAAAGAGATTATTATAGCACTGCGAAAGTAAGGATGAGAGCCCAGAATGATTTACAACGAAAGTAGCTCATTCGTTAACGATTTATGATCGATCCGCAAGATCACAATGAAGAAATCGACGGGATCAAAATGATCCTGGACAACCGTAGTACCATGATTTCTGGAGGAGAAACATTATTCAGCACCCCTCCACCGATTAATTCTATATTATGTTCGGGAGGGGCGGGGCGGGGTGGGGCGGGGAGGGGAGGGAAGGTATGCGCTGAGAAAGATTCACGACCTCGTCGGCTCATCGCGTTTCGCTTTTGCAAAATCGTTTACGAGCCATTTAGCGGAAACATCAACGGCCATTATTTTTCGATGCTAGTACCGCCTCCCGAAAGACCCAGGCGGATCAATAAATAATTTGCTACCAACGGCAAAGCGTCGAACGCGACGTGTTGCTGACAACGCAGCCACGTTACGTGCTATATAGTAGCTCTGTTCTGCTTTACCATCGTATACCATACAGTATATTTACACCTACCATATCCTGAAATTGGAATGGAGCATAGTATAACGTGTACATAAGGGATACCCGTGTAGCTGATAAAACCAGTAAAATATCGAATCTATCAGCTAGCCAAAGCGGAGCCTGTCGCCTACGAAAAAGAATGTATAAGACCCCTCGGTAAAATTGCCAGATAAATCTAATGAGGGTCCAAATACGAACGGAAGTACCCTCAAGCCCGGGATCCCTTTGGCAAATTGATTTCCTCCAACAGTTATACGTTCGTGTTCAACGGAAATTGCAGAGAATTATATCGGCGTGTATTGCAGTATACTGCAGATCGCTACGCGATACGTCATATCCCTCTCAACGTGAATAATCAATTGTTGCGGATTTTATTGCTATTTGGAATATCGTTAATCTCGCTGATACATAACTCCGGTACAGGAAGAGTATAACATTGAGACACATGGTCACAGAGACTCATCCCTCGTCCCTGTTCTAGGAAGTTCCTTCCCGTTTGATCATCCTGGGATTTTATACGTTTCAGCCGGAATTTCTTATCTCGTCAAACTCGCCTTTTACGAGCTTTACACGACCATGTCAGGGCGCACCCCTAAAAGATATTTATATTTTAGAAAATGTCACGGCAAAGACCTAGTGATCCTCCGTGTGTACCTTTACAATAGGAACCCTTGAAATTTCTTTTTTCAGAAACCCGTTTCATCTCCCCCTCCCCGCCCGCCTCACCCAGACCCTCTATTCTGATATCCTTTCAGCAAACAGATGAAAATGAATCTTGTTTCCTAGCCGGTGTTCGATGTTTACCCTATTCTGAATACGTCACTATTTTTATCGTTGAGAACGGTAAGAGATAGAGAGGAGCATTATATTTATCTTTAGGCATTCGACTTGACAGTCAATGACTTTGACGAAACAATTTGCAAGGCCGCAATCGATAATTGCCAATTTCTTTAAATCCCGTGAAGCTTAACCACCGCTCGTCGAGCTTGACCCGACGCTGTGCAACGTAGCGTGGACGGCGAAAATCAAAGAGACTAGATCGTGTGGAAGAAATATTCGAATACTTTCATGCAATACACTGGTACAGTATGTACATAGTTAATGGCAGAAAGATGCTTGAGATGAATTGAACGTCCAGCAATAATCAAAGGGGTCGCTGATAAATCGTTCGTAAACGGTTAAGATTAAACAGCTGCTGGTAGACTCGTAAAATCCAAGGATTGACTAAGGTTAAAAACGTTTAGCGTGAATTTAAAAAAAAAAGAGAGTACCGCTCGATTCCACGCTTTTTTCCTCTTTGCAAATTCTCATCTACGTCGACATCGTGATTTGTGATTAGCGCACGATTTCAGATTGGGTAGCGGGCGATGTCGGATTCCACTCAAGGGGATGTCTGGATAAATCGCTTTTCTTACTTACTCCCCGCTGCAAATAACTTCTTTTTTTCTTTTCTTATATTTCACGACTTCGATAATTCCGGCCGTACCTTATTATCCGTATCTCTGGAGCAGATAGCTAGAACGAATTAAGTTTTGATTAGATTTTCAGCGCGTCTGATTCTCGCACCAATTAGCGCACTACAAGGAAGTCAAAGAGGACCGAGCGAACCGTAACGCGTAATATCGAATGGGGGTTGATAATTCATGTCTGCATGTCCGAACGGAAGGAAGGCCAAGGGAAGAGAAGATTCTTTTGTTCCAACGCAGCATTCAATGGTTCTCCCCTTTCGTTCCCACCATATCGGCAGTTTCGCTACGGCCTGATATTTTCATCCCTATCTCGCATCCTCTCGATGGTTATTCCACTGCCTGACTTCACGCGCGTTGACGTCCTGATTGAAAAATGAACGTGTTCATCGCGTTCACTAGGCTCCCAGAGATTTTCGGTCCGGCTGTACACTCGTTCGCTCGTTCGAATGCTTTCGAAGCATTCACGGCAAATGAGCAATTTAATTGGAAATTTCAAATCACATCGAAACCTCTTGGACAGCTAATGGGGATTTGCTGTTAATTTCATTGAATTCCTGTACCACTCGCCCCCCCCCCCTCCCGCCCCCCGTACTTCGCTACTAGAATCATATTCGTTCTCCCCCCTCTCTCTCTCTCTCTCGTTCCCCCTCCCTCCTTCTTGTTTCTGTCCTTGTTTTGCTTATTCATTCTGTTCTTGCTTTCACTTTCTATCTATCGATTTTACTCCCTGTACTCGTGTATTTTCGAGTTTCGTAGTCATTGCAGGGAACATTGTCGTCGAATTTCGAGCTACTGTATAATCGCATATCGATGCGGATTATAAGAAGGAATTTTTATATATCATATAATCGAAAGATATCGTGTCTGTACTTACGATTAGAAATTTTACTTTCGTAGAAATATTTCAAGAATCATAATTTTTCTACAGAATGCCTGGTTTTATGTGTATTTTAGTTTATCAAAAGGTAGAATGTAATCTGCGCGTTTTATTATGTTCTGGGTAGCAGTATTTTTTAAATGACGTTTAATTACCGTTTCGTTAATTTAATTGCAATTAACGTATTTGACTATGTATAACGAATATCTTTTTCCTGCTGGTGCGCAGCAACGGACTCTAATACCACACAACCACGTGCGAGTGCGAATGCGTTTACTACACAAAACGATGGCGCATCTCACGCAGTTGGTAAAACGAATTTCGCCGTTCCTGCACCACCGCCATTGGCAGCTGGAGAGAAAGTACGAAGACACTCGGACAGTGAGCATTTTCGACAACCGAACGTCACTATGGCCAATCACGCTGCTGTACAAAAACAGCTGCAAGAAGCTCAGACGCAGGCACAGGCACAAGCACTTGCTGATATGATTTTAAAGGCAAGGCAATTTTCGATTACGTTTGATTTTCGAATATACTTAAAAATTAAGGATCAAATAATTTAACTTGCGTGTGTTAACATTTTTTTTATAATCTTTAAATAATTTAATTTTGATAATTCAGGGCACTACCAAAATGGCTGTTAAGAGGGCCACCTCCGATCCTGGTCAAAGAGTTCAATTGACTTACCAGTCACCTGTGCAGTCCACGACGAATCAGCAACAACAGAATCAATCGCAAGCTCAGACAACACCCGCAGTCACGGAGAGCTTCACGATGACGGGATATTCGGAAGATGGTGGATACTTTAGTCCCAGCTTGCAGGATGAAGTCTTTCAGCAGGTAACTGCAGTTCCTGATAGCGTCCTTCTACACGCAACGCAATTGGACTCCATACAGGTAAAATTAATATGTCATTACTCATTACAAATTGTGTGAAATGAAATGTGTTTTTAGCTACATTAAAAGAATTTCTAGAGAATCGGAAAAGTTCTTCTGGTATTGTATAATATACTTGGTATGAATACACTAGTGTTTTCTTAGCGATATAGGAGAGAAAAAAAAAAGAAAAAATTTCTTCCATTCATGGTAGATTATGAAATGTAATATATATAGTTGCTTTGACGCCCTAATTAGCCTGTGTGCCATTATGCATTCCACGTTGCCGGTAGAAAACGTTTTAGTTTCAATTACGTCAACGTAGTTAGTACCGTTGAATCTAATAAGGGAAATTATCTACATAGTTGGCATAGGGAACAATTGCTGCTTTCCGGATGTGCAGAAAAGCCCGAGGTTTTCTGTCTATCGTGTGTAACAGTGTCGGTAGTAGTGAAACTAGTCACGGTAATACTAACAGAGGCAGTAGCAGTAGTAGTAGTCGTAATACAACGGCAATAGCAGCTACGTCTAATTTGGGAAGCGACGGCGAACGAATTCACAGGAAGCTATAATTGCCGAGAGAGATGCACGCCAGGAAACGGCACAATTCCCGTCGAGAGTACGCCCCGTGAATCCCATGCTGTAAAATAGTTTTCAGCGTTTCAAAATCAGTACGATAAAGTTCAGCCTGGAAAATTCCTTTGCTTAGTTTCAGACAGCGAGTCTACTTCAGGAACAGACATCAGAGCAGCTTCAGGATATTTCTTTGGAGGACCGATTTTCCAGTCAGCACACGGTCAATCCGGACCTTCAGGCACTGGTGAATTCACCGTTGCCCGATTCATTGGCGGAGTTTAGCACTTACGGTGCACAGTATACTGAAAGTCCTCATACCTTGCCAACGCAGTCGCCATTGCCATCACCGTTGACTCGACACGACAGTCCAAGTTTTACCTATCCAACGCCTCCAGCCAGTCAGGAAGGCCTTCTGACCGGAAGTCTGCCGCTCCTGAGTCCGCAAGAAGATCCAGAATCTGTTAGGCCGGTGTCGTCACCTTTATCGGCAGCATTTTACACTTCGACGATGTCATCTGCAGCTGCTGTGGAAGAAGCTTTAAGTGAAGTTCTACCTGGAGAAACGGAAGCAGATGCTGATTTTTATGGTGGATCTCCTAATCCTCACTCGCCACTACCGAGTCCGTTGTCAGCTACTCCAGCGCCATCTCCCTTATCCTCTTTACCACCATCGTCTGTCTCTTCGCCAGGTCCTGGAACGTTCTCGACCTCGAGCTTTCCTGTATCTCCTCATCACGCTTTACAGAATCAGATGATGCCTAATTCGGAAGATCCTCTCTTGTCCTCGAGCCCCAAGGACTTCACGGCAGGACGTAGAAAATTTGAATTTCAATCCTACAAGCTGATTACAAGTCAAAACCTTGTAGACTTTGGACTCAATGGCAGCCTTGCTGGTATCGTTGTTGATAATAATGGAGAATTCAAACTCATCCAAACAGCTGGATTGCAGAAAGCTAATGTACTCGTTCAAGCCGGTGCTCTTAGTCCTGCTCTCACCTTCAGGAAAGAGATTCGCTTAGCCACGCCAAAAGTTGAACCTGGCACCATCAACGTCACCTCAACCGGTCTCAACGTTCAGACGCAGTACCAATCTAATCAAGTTCATCAACAAGCCATTAATCCAGCCAAGTTTCTCATACAGACCAGCAATGCTGGTAAAAATACTTTGAAGCACAAGACAGTTAATAGTCTTCCGATTCCTATCGAACAGATAAAAGAAGAGCTTCTGGACGAGGATGTCTTTCTCAGCCCCACAAGCATCCCAGCTAGTCCCATAAGACAGTGCAGGAAAAGGCCAAGAATGGACGGTCATTATTCGAATTCTCATTCGTATCCTTCACGTCTGAGAAGAGCCTGTGACCGACACTGGGACAGTAGTTACACCCCTCCACCAATCCTGGATCCTTCTCGTCCTGGACCTGGTCTCTATGCGAGACTACATCAATACGAAAGAGAATCAGAATTCAGTTCGGATGATTCCCAAGGAAACGACGGACCACCTCCGAGGATTAACATTGGCACCAGGTACCAGGCTACGATACCACCGGTTAGGTGCGATGGTGATCGAGGAAGAGGAGGTCCTGAAGTCGATCATCTTCTCTGGGATCCCGGCATAAACAACGTCCTCACCGACAATGAATGTGAGCATTGGTACCTAAATTAAAATTTTACAATTTCAGATTATCATAATAATTATTGACTTCATTTGTACGCACAGTGGAAATGTATCTGCAGTTCGCTTGCTGCGCCGCTGTACCCGGCGGTGGTAGAAACAAGGAATATGCACTTCATCTCTTGCATATGTGCAAGGGAAATATACATGTAAGAGCCACTACCGTATATCCATTTAATAATTTCCTTTGATTTTTCCTGTACATATTTTTTTTTATCTATACCGGTTGCTTATATTCAATTTCAGGAAGCTATGCTGAAATTAATGAGACCAACGCCTACCTTACCAGCAGAGCATCCATTGCTCAGTTACGAATGTCATGAATCTGATCGTTGGACACCTCATGAAATGGATGTGTTTCATCAAGGCTTACTCAAGTACAACAAGGATTTTTCTGCGATATCCCAGGACGTGGGCACCAAGTCTGCAAAACAATGCGTGCAATTCTACTACCTCTGGAAGAGGCTCTGCCCGGACGAGTACAAAAGGGTGAGGGCACGCCATGGAAAACCAAAGATCAAAAGCGAGAATAAAGATTTTAAAGACTCTAAAGACACTAAGGAACTTCGAGACGCCATTGCATCCGTCACTGAGATGGACTTTAGCGAGGAAAAGTCTATTCTCCATCGTACGCTGGTAAGTCTCATTTTTATGCTAACAAGTTTTACTTGTTCTTGCCGCATTTTTACATTACGCCATCACGCGCATCACTTACCAACGAGATAGATAGAATGAATGTATAAAAAATAAAAGAAATGTAGAATTTAGCCAACACCTCTCGCCATTGTCGATTCAGTTGCAGACGAACGAAAGAGAGAACTCCGCAACCCTGACCACCAGTGAAGGAGAATTAAGGTTATTTGCGTATGACTGTCCTGATGTGAGTTTCTAGACATACACTCGCTTTACGTACAATCATTATTAAACAAAGTCTAGTGATCGTTCAATACTTCTAAGCCTTAGTTGACTAAAAACGTAGATATATTGCTCTGTAAACTGAGTGTCCACACGTCATTTAGTACTAATTAACAAAAATATGAAAAATAGCAAGAAAATTTATTTTACATTACTAAATAAGTAATTCAGTGCCTCCTCCCTTTCAAGTACGAAAATCAAACATAATTTTGCGAAAACATCTTAATCTCTTAAATGATTTAATTAAAAAAATGAATTTTAATTAGTCCATTTATCATTCTTCATTATACGTATTATTAGATCGTTCGAACAAAAAAGCAATGCGAACGTAAGTCACCTAGTCACAAAAGAATATTGAACAACAAATTTCAAACAATGAATCATTCCATGCAAAAAAAATCGTTGAAACTTAATTGCAGTGAAAAATAAAAAGAATTTACTATGCCACAGATTGAACGATCAAACCATAATAATATCCGTGTACATGTGAACGTTTAAGTGTCGCATGTCGTTCGTTGTGATCCGTGCCCTTATGCTTATTTCACAAGAACTGATCGTTGTGCGTTGTTTAATTGTCGTTGTCGTTTGTTTGTGTTGTTTATTTTGGCTTTGTGTTTTCTTTGTGTTGTCAGAGCTTTAGCGGAAGTGTAACAGTAACGATGGCTGGGAGCACCCATACCGCCCAAGCCGTCAAAACCGGCCACGCCACAGTCAACACCAACTCACAAACTCACACTAGTTCTGAGCAACTACCCGTGTCCACCCCACTTCACTACCCCTGCAAGATTTGCGGGAAGTAAGTCTCTAATCTAATCTAAATCATCCATTTCCGTATTTAACAATACAGCATATATCGATCCAGTGTAGATTTCGCTTCTAGGAAGAATCTTCCTGCACACGTTAAACTCAGTAGCGCTAAACCAATTATGGCTCAGAACATACATCTGTATATTCATATATACAGGATTAGCAAAGAGAATGGACAGTATACAGTATAATGTATGAACGACATCTACAATGCAGAGTGTATCGGCTAAGATGCAGATTTGCGATGAGACGGTACATGATTTCAAAAATTTGGTATGACAACAATTGTATTATTATTTGTTTAATTTCGGTTCGCAAATAAAAAAAAAATTAGAAAATAGTTAAATGCAAAAGTTAGAAAAAGAACAAAAGAATAGAGATGAAATTAGGTTCATTAGGATAACATACATAATAAGAAACATATTTACGTTCAAAATTTGGTAATTTTTCAACAGACGCCTTAGCTTCTGTGTAGCAGTTTTACGCCGAACGGGCGATTCGCAATTGTTTTGAGATACGCGTTCAGTCAGACGCAAACATAGCTGAAACGTATTGCAATGCTATTTTTTGTATCACAAGTTGCAAGTCCACATACTCCATTTTAGATTCTACGTGTTTTGCACTATAAGTTTTGGAGTCTACAAGAGTCTTTGGGATCTGGAGTTGGTCCTGGTCGTAGTTTTTGCAGCCTTACGCATTTCTAGTCGCAGCCTCAATATCCTTCTTAGCAACCTTATCAGTCTTACACATTCCAGCCCTGGCAGAATCTTGCCTCCGCCCCCCCCCCCCCAGCGGAACTCTCTAAAATCCTCCTCGCAAAAATGCAATTTTACAAGATATTTTATCGAATCCTCATTCAGCGAGTCCTAGCAGAAGATCCCAGAACTATCGCAGATGCATAACAGCACCATCTAGTGGGATTTTCCGTAACTAACAAATTTTCTTCGCGCGAAAAATACATAACTCTTATTGAGGATTTAGGGAAATTCCGCTAGGGCTGGAAAGCGTAGGTTTGGTAAGGATGCTGAGTCTGCTAAGACTGCGAGCAGTAGCGCGTAAAGCCGTAAAGACTACGACCAGTAACACTCTATAATCCCAAAGACTCCCGTAGACTTCAAATTCTAAGGCGAGGAACTTACGACAAAAAGAAAATAGCAGTAGACTACGTTTTCGTTATCGTGTACAGATTTGCGTCTGACTGAACGTGTACCTCAAAACAACTACGAATCGCATGTTCGACGTGAAGCTGCTGCACAAAGCCAGTATTGGAAATCTGTCAAAAAATTACCACATTTCGAGCGCATATTGTCATTTGTGCTATCCGTATAAACTTTTACATTTAACTTTTTCTCGATATCATTTGAAACGACAAAGTTAATTTTTTATTTACGAGCGGAAATTGAACAAACATGTGCAATCGGTGCGCAATAAAAGAATATCCTATGATTGTTACATCAGATTTTCGAAATCACGCACAATTTCAGGACAAACGTACATCTATTAATAATAAACTGTATATACTCGTTCAAATATAAAGCACATGTGTACCCAAAAAAACTACAGGGTGAAAGAGTACTCGGATAAAGCTTCCCGATCTTGTCGTCACGATCGTTAAATTGCACATCACAAACAGTTTTAATTATCACCATAAAATCTGATACTAATACCAATAGTCATTTGCGATATTGATTTTACCTACATGCGGGAAAGTTCTACTTTGAAGCCTTTAACACTTAACAATTCACATGGGATACGTAATACGACTGATACCGAATAATTATTCTCTACGTATTTTCCTATACATGGAGTTGAATTTTATAATTATATTGTCTTTTATTTCTTATACTTACCCATTACGTATATATTCAGTGATCGCTTATTAATATTCATAAGTGTTACCTTGAAGATTGTGTCCACCTTTTTTTTTTAATGAATTTATTATCCATAATCCTTCGACTAATGACAGAATATTCAGATAAGAAAATTCGTAAACTCAGAACTAATGTAAGAATGATTAACGTGTAATTACGTATCCCAAAATGTGTAAGAGTCATCAAGTCATGTATATAAATTTGTAGGAAAATTGCTTTTGAGCCCTCGCATCGTAATAGCTAATTGGCTGGCACTTAATTAAATAGACGCTACGTTAAACACTCATCGATCATTTCAGGGTAGTTGTACCCTTTGGGCTATATAATTGGTAATTGAAATTCAATTTGACAACATGTCCTGTTTGATCAAGCTATGGAAAAGTATGCCCACAGAGTACACATGAGTTATTGCAAAACCCTTTACAGTATACACGCAATAGCAAAACTATCGTAAAATCGTAAAAATTGCAATCATATGTTGAAGCGCACTTAACGATAGTTACCACTGTTATTCGACAACCAGACGCATCATTTTAGATAAGCATAATCCCATAGCTCCGATAAATAAATATACTTGAAATAATCGAATTTTTATTGGACCACAAATACCGAAACAAGAATTCGACAAATTCACTTACGTTTCCGTTCGCTTTATCATCATCCCATGCCCTCGCTCAACTCTAGGGATTAACGCCGATAATTCCACTGTTAAGGCTCTTTACCATTCTTTTTATCGTTTTATATATACATATATATTTTTTATCTTTTCACGCACTCCGTGAAAATTCCTATCCAATTTCCCCTCATTTTCGTGTTTTAGGCAATACCAATTTTGCACAGTACATTTTAATATCAAGTTACAAATATTATTTCGCAAATTATATGAAACTGCTAAATTTAGCCAGCTGGAATGTTTTTGGCTTCTCTTTATATAATTCTAACGATATGACATCTTGCAGGAGCACTCGATAAGCATGTTACGTATTAACCACTCTAATCCTTAACGAACCTCGAGCAATAAAAGAACATGGGTTGTCGATATATGAAAATTAAAATTTTAAGAGCGTATAACATTTCAACGTTTTAAATTGATACACTTTTTCGAATCCAATTTTGCATTACTATTTCTCGGTCACTGTCTCCTTCTCTTTTATTCGGTATCTCTCTAGTAGCTAGAGAATAATGGAACGTACACGCTCGATACGGCAACGGAATTCCAAAGCAGCCCCTGTTCTTCCTCATCGAAATTCTTCGTACCCGTTAAGCAATTAGTCGATGCATCGTTATAGCTTTGCACGACATGCTTTACAGCATATCGCGAATATTTTCGCATTTGAGCTCGACTAATATCCTGCGTCACTGATATTTTCACAGAGTTTTCAACAAAGTGAAAAGCAGAAGTGCACACATGAAATCGCATCGGCCAATGCCCTCGCCCGATTCAACGGGACAGGAATCTAAGCGACCGACGCAGCAGTCGAATGCACAACAACAACATCAGCAACACCAACAGCAACAGCAACAGCAGCAACAACAGCAACAACAGAGCAACACATCGACGCAAGCGCAAGACTATCAGCAACAAATATCGACGGCCAGCAATGCCGATTCGAACGCGCACAACGCCACACACTTATGGCACAATCCAACGAGACTCAGGCCACCATAGGAAACTCGGTTAGCTATACTTAAGTTACCTTAACGAAGGCTGTAACGGTACGATAAGAGAAGTGATATCACGTGACGAGGCTAGGAAATAATTCGCAAATTTCCGAACTCCAAGTCGTGTTCGTAGTAAGATACTCCCTCTGGCGAAGTTACGCGATGCCGAAGATGTTCGCGACGAGCTACGTCTGACGTATCTCAGACAGTTCTTATGAGATAATTTTGTTTTCCCTCTTTTCGTCTTTCCTCCTATCTTCTTTGGCATCCTGTATAAACGTGACCAGGAATCAAAGTGGGAATCGCGAGTTCGTAAAGGCCTAAGACGTGCCGAGCAATCGACTGTTAGGAAAGGTTACATAACCTCCTCCGACTAATGCAAATTCTGCACAATGAATTTAAATTCGTAAACTAAGGAAAAGAATGCGTGCTAAGCACTCTTCGAGCGTCTAGGGCAAAACTCTGTTAGGGCGATACAGAGGACAGGGTACTTATTTAATGCGACGAACGAGCTAAGAGTAAGGCTTGGGAGGGGAAGAACAATGAAAATTTTCCACGTTCCGTACAACTCGCTCGTCTTGAAACTGGAATGCGTGCAGGCGTTCCTTCCTCTTTTTTTTCTTACTGAGAAAGGACAAAGAGAGGAAGAACCAAAAATCGCCATGACGATCCGTTCGATCGATGCTCTATACACGGCTATAAAAAGTCTATCGAGGTATATGGCCTAAGTAACGTAGTGCCGCACTGTCGTGTGATAATAGCGCAATGTTAATACGAGTGACAGATGCGTGCAATGAGTACGCAAATTATTGAGAACGGCGAAAAAAGATAGGTGAACGCACGTTGTGGTTGAGCGACGCCGCCATAATCGACGACGACTGCGACTTTGGGGATGGAGAAGTATATAATATTAATTGTGCACACGAGAAGTTCCCAGACTATGCCAGAAGACATTAACTGTTACCTGTTGCGTATTTCTTCATATTACCAGTTTTAGGTTGTTTCCCTTACTTTATTCCTCTTACTCTTCATCTTTCCTCTCTCTTTAATTCTTCCTCCCATGGACTTCTTTCGATCCACCGTTATCCGTGGCCGATCACAAAGCGCCCGACCAAACGTCTTACGATGTTCGTCGCTACGAGACAGGGTTGACGAGGAATTTCTTAAAATCGATATGAAAACAATTATCGTTTTAATTAAAGAAAATATACCTTTCGTAACGTTTCTACGAGTTTCCATATTAAATACGTTTGTCTGATTGCTTCCAATCTCGTCATGGCGCACATTGAAGACACAGTCGAGTGATTCGCGATCGGGATGGTCGATACGTAAAGTACCACTTGTTGTACGTTCATTCTAGATATATTGCTTAGTTAATTAAATACTTAAATGTAATTGAGGAAGGATAGTTAAGCGGTATTCGCGCACGCATAGATTTGTTGAGAGACCCGATTTTCGTTACCTCTATTATTACTTAACACATTGATAATATTTGATTGAATAGAATTTTAATATATATATTGATGTAACTTATAATATTATTTCTAGATTAGGCGATTAGTTCTCTAAGAACATTGTTCAAGTTTCACTATGCAGGTATTCGGCGCCACCGACACCGGATGTAATATAACGATTATACATACGCATATATATATATATACACACACACACACACGCGCGCGCGCGCGCGTGCATACAGGAACACACTAGATTCATACACTTTCACTCGCAGAGGACACTGAGACACAAACTAGATTAAATTGCTCGATAAAACATTACTTAACTAATGCGATCACTAAATTACTACGTGTACATATTAACGTGTACATGACTGTACATATACATTAATGTCTGTATGTACAATTGAGAAAAGGGATTTTACGCGATTTAAGTAGCATAGGTTTTAGGTTGTTCTAGAAGGGATCTTATATATACTAGGTATATACACTTGGCTTGGTTTTTCTACCTTAATAAGGCCCTACGTGGCGAGACTCTTGCAAAAACAATGTCGAGTAGATACAATTTTTTATTAAGAGCGACAAACTTTTCTTTCTTGGCTCATTTATATTTTCCAATGGGATACCAATACGATGTTCCTATATACAGGAAGGTATCCTAAATAATAAACCGATCATGGTCGTTGGCGTTTAGAAGAAAACTTGTCTCACTATAAATAATGAAAAATCGTCGTTGTATGATAGCTTAATTTTTATCGATCGTAATGAAATTCAGTTCACAGCCCCAAACTACGTAATTCAAGATGAAGTCATCGCTCTACATTTTCATCATTTACACTTTGCATCACTTTCATCGCTGAAGTCGATATGTAGGAACGTCCTTATAAAAAAAAAAATAGAAGGAAAAGAAATGAAAAAGAACTTTTTATATTTTAGAGAAGGAGATACGATGTGCATCTTTGCTAGCTCAATTCTAAGCTATATTCTAACGGTACTTTTTACACGGTGTTAAACGAAGAAAAAAAAAACGTTAATGTATAACCCAGTTTCCTTTAAAGGAACTCTAAATTGTTGTTCAAGAGGTTTGCCAATCGTAGACGCTGTAACTCTATCCTAAAATATTGTTATTCATTGTTAACTCTCTTCTTCTTATTAACTTTTAACATTAAAATAAATCACGCTGAATATTTTAACATTTGGATCTTTTCTCGACTTATAAACAAGACGGAGTGACCGGATGCTGTTTCAAACGATCTATGAACTCCGAACGATCTTTATTGTTAATTATTCAAATCTTTGATACGCTCAAACGTTCAATAGGCAGAGGTCGAAGTTCTCGAAGAACCATCTATTATCTCTTTAAAATTGAGCAAGAATGTCAAGAGCGCTCTTCGTCATTTTTGTTCTTTCTTGTAAAACTTTCCTCCCTCTTCCTGCAGCAGTCCTTCAGTGCGCTTCATTTCTAAGGCTTGCCCCCAAATTTTACGTGAAAAAAAAATCTAAAACAAACTGAAAAATCAAAAGATCCGGCCAGACGAGATACATATGTCTATTGTTATAACGTTCATTTACAGGTTCGCATACATAGGTAAATGAGTACGGACGTGAACGATCATTACGTAAAAACATAATTTACAGAAATAACGATATCTGGACTTTTTCAACTTTTTTTTTCCATCTAAACGCAAATTTTTTAATCTCATCGAATCTTCAGAATCCCCTGTATTTCTTTTTTTTTTAAATAATACAGGGCAAACTCAATTAAATCAATATAGAGAAAAGTTTTGATAGGTCGTCAGAGATACCGATGAAAAACGAATATTCCTTTTCCCCCATTAATTAACTTTATTCAGATTACTTGGTAATTAATGTTCGTCTCACGATCGTACTCCTTTACTTCTACAGTTAATATACAGACGACGCGGGATTCAGTGAATTCTGTGTAACAGCCTCCAGCGCAATTTAAAAATGTCGTAGCGGCTAATAATCTATTGTACTATAAATAAGATTTTAGAACTTCGAATCATAAAGGTTAGTTTATTTAAGGAGTTGAAATTGTTATGGACTCCGGTCTAAAGGGAACGACGAAGTCATATAGATCGAATGCAACAAAATTAGCAGACATATCATTTAAGACAATACACTTGTTACAGAAACTAAGTTTCTACTAATATAATTACTATTGTACGTAATATAAGTCTTGAACGGACTTACAATTAGAGAATCAGGGGAATCGGGGTAGCTAGAGATTAAAAATGAGGAACATAAGCGATTATACCAGTCGCCTGTTTCGAGTCCGGAAAACGATAAAATTGCCGCCATCAACGTCAGTCGTTGCTATTATTAATCAAATCAAAATTTACTTAACGCGTTCCGCCCACGACTACCAGCAACAAATCAAAACTCACTTAGCTCGCAACCAGTTATCAACTCGTTATTCAAATAATTACTGAAAAACATCGATCCATGCAGTATACCTAATTCGCGATCACGATAACTCATCTTGGTCTTCCACTATTGATTTCGACTTGAATTCTCTAGAATTGTACTCTCCCACGCTCCTCTGCAAGACGATTATTATTGTAAGAGAAAACCGTACGTATTCTTGACTCGAAGTAGTAATAGCGTGGAAGTTATCGCGCGGCTAATCGCTGGAGGCTGTCTGCTCAGAAAAGCGTAGCAGGAAAAATTAACGAAGCAATGAAACAGTAACGAAGATACGCATGAATTGTACAAACGAGTCCCTCCACGTCACAGAAACCAAAAAGAAGTAACGATATATATATATATATATATACATGGAGAATATATATATAACAAGATGATAAATATGTGATGTATTTAAATGGTATGTGGTATATGGTATTACATATTTGTACATAGGCGGACCCGTGCCATCAACTAGTGAGTTGTACCGATATTGTACTGACACTGAGCGAAGATCGATCAAAAACCGCGGTTCGCTGGATATCGAACAGAGATCGACAAATTCTTTATTATCTTGATTTATTTATTATTATTATTGTATAACTGATAGAACATTTATTTTTATAAATCGAATTACGACATCGTGTACATCGTTGCTTTGTTCTCAATATACAATACTTATTACAATATATTACAGACGCATTTTTCAAGTGAGAAAGTATTCTGATTTCATTGAATTTTAGTCAGCAAGCTTTAAGAGTCATTACGCGCATGATCGTCCATCTCTGATCGATATCCAATGATTTCAGTACTTTGCCAAGATTGGAAAAAAAAAAGAATAAGCGATCAGAAAAGTACAAGAGCTAACATCCCCGAGCGAGTCGTGCTATTGAGTGATGCTACGATAATATTCGATGACTGTCAGGAATCATGATTGAATATCGCGATAAGTTTATTTCAATTAACGACAATACCTTGTAACGTATTAATTAATCACGCCTAATATCTTTTATCGTGCATTAGCATTTTCATGAACTAACATTTCCTGCTTTGACTTCAATGCAAGGTTCGATATATCTATTTATACTGTCTCATTCGCATTTTACAAAAAAAAAAGATTCTTCATCTTCGCAATTACGTCTATTAAGGTAGAATTATGTAGCGAACGTATTAGCGCTCTACGTGAAACATACAGGCACTCAAAGCCATACTTACACAGAGAAAAAATGGTCAAAACAATTGGAACGAGGTTTACAGTGAAATTGCCAAACACAAAAATGAAGAAACAAAAAAAGGAATTACATAAGAACGAAAAACCACATTAAACGAATGGCTAAACTTCGACCGTGACAAAAATATATTGGTACAACTCGATGAAGAAAGTGTAGCGTGGTTATACACCTGAGGAATGTGCTCAAAATACTGTATTAAAGAGAAAAAAAGTCTACTAAAGAATCATCAACGTTTATGCAAAATTACTCTTAACGAAGGAAAAAAAAAATTATTATGGATTATCGATATTGTAATCTATTGTCCTCTTACTTATTACCTACTTTAATGTCTATCTCTATACACCAGCATGGTTCTTTATACTCTTCTATTTGATGTTACACTATTCTCTATTAACTTTTACTATTAAACCTATTGTTAATAGCGTTTTTAATGTAATAGAACTTGGCCAGCTGTAGCGTAGCCTTCGGATATGTCATCACGTCAAGTTGCATAATAGGAATCAACTACTCGCTATATTTAATAGCAAGAAAAAATGTCGATTCCCACATTATAGAAAGAGAGAGTGAGCGCGCGAGCACGAGAGAGAGAGAGAGAGAGAGAGAGAGAGAGAGAGAGAGAGAGAGAGAGAGAGAGAGAGAGAGAGAGAGAGGGTGTGTTTCGCAGTTACACACACACACACACACAATTTTTCATACTTCATTAACTCTCGTGCGCACACTTATCAAAACGCATACCGAGAATGCTCAAAATTAAAAAAAAAGCCATACTATTTTTCTCGTGTTTTCCTCTGACACTAAAGTCTCATATAGTAATTTTGTGTATAGACCGAGAACGATGAATTACGATTATTATTTTCGTGTTTCAATAATCATAATTGTTTTGTTATATCGTAGACTTCCCTTACTTTTTCGTTACGCAATAATTACCAACAGAGGGACTGGTCTTCGGCTGTAGCAATACCTAGTACGACGTAATGTTACACTGTCATTCTTTACGCACTTCTCTGCTCAACTAGTTCTTATTACCAATAATGTACTTATACGTTAGAAATTGTTTGTTGTAAATTAGAATCTCGTTGTAGCGTATCACTCACTAACCCAATCGCTTTAGTCGTCTTGCTCAATAAAGAAAGAGAGAGAGAGAGAGAGAGTGAGAGAGGGGTGGCAAAGAAGGGAGAAAAAGTAGAGCTTAAAATCATCAGAAAGCAGGCTATCGCGATTGGTATATCAATGAAACAGTAATTAACTCAAATGACAAAACTTACAGTGTAAGTCGCTCAAATGTCGGTGCCATAAGCAATATGGACAATATAATATTAATTGTTTTAATGACTGTGCGGTAATCTACAGCTGGCCCAAGGAATTCGATTATGCATTACAGTTATCTTCTCAAAAAATCTTCTCCCACCTACCACCCTCCCACTTAACGATTTCTTCCCACTTCGTGTGCGATCAATCATCAAAAGCTCTCTCGCGTGTTCCTCGCCAAATCTCGGACAAATATTCTGTTGCCAATTATCAATAACGCATTGCGTAGTGAACGTACGAGGACGTTAATTATCGAGCCTATGCTATACCTATATTTAATGTAAGTTCTAATTAACAGTGTGCCACTCTCTACTAACGTTATTATCGTTCGATCAATCGAAAGATTTCATACGTGCATATACTTACCTGTCCATCTATTGTTATTACCGTAGCGATCATCCATCATCTTGTTACCTGCGTTTCTCGTCATCGGTTAGATTGGGAATTTTGTTCCTTGGGAATCCAATTTGCTCTTGATCGTCATCAATCACAATGAACGCATCAGAGTCAGAGAGTTGATATTTTTCAATCTTTTTTTTTTTTGACGGAAAACTGTAATGCGTAAAGTCATTTTTACATACCATTGAGTCAATTCGAAGTGCGATGTGGTCTCGAGTTTGTCGAGTGTTGTTGATACGTGTGAATGGCCTAAGGAGAAAAAAGAGGAAAGAAAAAAAAATCGTTAATTCACACGAGTCGTAAATTCTTCTCGCGTATCGTCAACTGTCATTTCTAGGAGGCCTCCTAAACCCCATGATAACCGTGACTATTCGTCGTGACGTCGTTATTGACGTCAATGACGAAGGAGAGAGAGAGAGAAAGAGAGAGAGAGAGAGAGGGAGAGAGAGAGAGAGAGAGAGAGAGAGAGAGAGAGAGAGAGAGAGAGAGAGAGAGAGA
>JARQSV010000703.1:0-26279 GCA_030142285.1 Calameuta idolon | reverse complement strand
AAAATAGTGTTTGCATATCATTCTTGAATAGTTTATCCATCATTTAAGCCAATTAACAAAAAATTGAAAAAAAAAAAATTTGCTGGGTAGTATAACCCCTTAAGGCATACGACTCGTATGTCGGGACTATAAAAGTCGAATATTTTTTATTACATACGTTGAAAATACATCTCAAGAGTCTGTAACTCAAATTTGAAGTCGAAATTTGAAAACTGACACTATTAAAAAAAAACTTTGTGCATGCAAAAAAATGTTCAAACTTTGATAGAGTTTTTCTTGAAGCAACATTATTTAACCTGACGTCTCTTTTTCTCGTAAACTATTGACCCGGCACCATCTACGTCGCAAAGAGAAACACCGTCGTCTTCAGAGATCTGTGAGGCCCGACTAGAGATCTATGGGTTCATTCAATGTCACTAAAAGATTAAGGGCTTATCTGGGAATTATCGTATTTAGAAACCATTTTAAAAGTGGTCTATGTGAATCAAATATCCACATTTGAAAATGTTCTGGGCATCTGGGACCCAACGTAGACGACACCAAGTTAAAAATATCGATTTCAAGTTTAACATGCATTTATAAAAGTGATTCTGTCATCCTGTAATCTAAAATAACATTTTTTAATTCATAACTTTGTTTTTATAAGCAAAAAAATGATAATATTTTAGTATACAAAGTGATACTTTCTTTTCTAGAGACCACCATTTTGAAAATTTTTGTTCAATCCGATTTGTTCTAGTTCACTGAACAATTGTACTGTCATATATTAGAAATCTCTTTCCTTTTTATCATTAAGAAGTCGGTAAAGCTGTGAACCAGCGATTTGATTTCAATGTTTTTGCACTACCAAGGCAATTGGCAGTGGATTGCAATACCGTTATGATAAAATAGAAATCGATATTTTTTTTTACAAAAATTAAAAGTCATCTTCCATAGTTAATAAATATACCCGCCAAATCCCAAATTGAAGTAATAAATAGCTTTCTTTAAAAAAAATCCTAAAAGGGACTGCTTTGAGACGAAAGAAACGAAACGTATGCCTTAACTCAGGTGTCACATTCTGTGACACACAATGTATCCCGTTCCATTGTAATTCCATTCCCTTCAGATCATTCTAGAGTTCAACGAATTTTGAACGGTATGTACTATCAATGTACTGTCTGGGTATGTAATTGAAAACTCACCTAGATTAACTATAGGAACAATTTTGCCGAGACAAAGCGGTCTGTTTCCATAAGGGTCTCGAACTCCATAAATTTTATCTCTTTGCATGATAACTAATGAATATGACAATGGTGCCAATTGCATAAGGTGTTTAATACGAGCCGGCCAATCGGGTCCATTGACCTCACCCTCCGGTGGATTTAAACATAGTGCCTGTGTAATCAGCTCGGAATCAGAATGCGTGGAGAGTCCAACACCGCGTCCTAAAACCTAGAGAATAAAATCGGTCATCACAATATAAAATAATATTAAGATAAATTTCAGAATCAGCGCATTCAAATATCCTGACTTACCATTTTTCTCAAAGATTCTGTGTTGACAAGTTCGCCGTTATGCGCTACTGCCAAAGCTCCATGAGCCGTGTGAACAACAAAAGGTTGACAATTCACTTCCTCACTTGCAGCACTGGTACTATATCGCGTATGGCCAATTCCGAGATTCCCTCTGAGCTTCTTCATATTTTCGTCATTAAATATATTGTTGATCATTCCCATTCCTTTGAGAACATGAAATGACTTTGCACAGACACCTTCACTTGTTACGATTCCTGCGCTTTCTTGGCCTCTGTGCTGCAGCGCTACCAAACCTAAAATTTTTATTTATTATGCACACAGTATATTTAGTTCGTTTTACTTCTTCATTAACGGAGATAGAACTTACCCAAACAAATTACTTGACCAACATCTATCGGGGAGGGCCAATCTCCCGCTGCAATGCATCCAAAGACACCACATTCATGTGTGAGGCCTGACGATTTTTGACCACGTGTTTCACCCTTACTACGAGGTCGTTCGCGCTGGGACTCGCTTAGAGAAAGCCGTGACACTGCCTCAGAGCAAAAATTATCTTCTACTTTGGAAGACATATTATATTCTTAAATACCTGGAAATTATATAAACAATATACGAATGGTCTCGTATATGACATATATGGTACATCTTATTCTACATAGCATAAATAGTGAATTAAAGAAAAAGGGAGTCTTCGTCGAGAAACTTAGTTACATTAAAACTGTCATATTATAAGTCAGTTCACAGGGCATAGGGCATATTTATAAGCAAAACTCAAAGATAGCGTTTTTGATGCCACATAAATCCTATTATAAATAAATAAGAATGATCAAATATATAGCGTGTTCGACTAATTGCAGTTTATAAATAAGTATCACTTCAATGTGCTAATTTGACTAGGTTTTCTACGTCTATATACAGACGGACAAACGACTTATTTATATCATAATTACTGTTCCAAGCAGTCGGTGACTTAACTGTTTTATTTTACTTAAAGGAAGCTATGTGACGATGGAAAATTTTATTCCCAAGTTTTTCATGTCACCATGTTCAGAATGTGCTAAAACGCCGGGAAAACGCATTTGGAGAAAATGTCCGGATGTATGTGTGTGTGTAATGGCCACTCAAAATTCAAACGTTTATAACTCGAAAACGGTTTTAGCTACAGCATACGAATTTTGCAGGCATGTACAGCTTTATAATGCCTTCATTGACTATAATTTTCGATATTATTCAAGCTATGGTTCGAATTTTATGGCGTTTTCAAATTTCCAAAAAAAGGGCGTTATCACTCTAGCAATCGCAAATTTTGTGATACTCGTCTAAATAATTCTTGACTAAGAGATTTGTATCTAAGGTTGGTTGGTATTGCATTTGAGCCTAAGATTTAAAAAAATGAAAATCCTTCCTCATATAGAGTCTTCGTACACTACCTACGATTCGGAGGAAGCAAATTGCAAATTTTTATTTATTTCTGAACTTTCCTTCCCCAGGGACTGACGGCGGATTTTTTGTTTGGGCGGCGTCTGTCCGTGGGTGCTGACGGCAAGCTTTTCATTTGGGCGACATTGTTGCATGGGACCAGCAGTGTCAAGGTTAAAAAATAATTTGTATACTTTTGCATTGGCTGCATCATTATCACACTCCAAAGGACAGAAAAGAAGATGAAACAAAGTAATCTTTTGTTAATACTCTCGGCACCAAGTTCTCGCTTGCTGCCGCCTGAGCGGAAAGGATAGCAAAATTGGCTCCGCGCTCAACGTGTTAAACAAAAGTCAGTAATATCCCGCTTTACGCGATCCTGATTAAGGCGGATTCGATATAATATGAACTTTTTTTGGCACAAATTATCGCAAAATATATCAAAGAACGATAATTTGGTCAATCTCACTAAATATTTGATAAACTGAATATAAAATGGGGCCTATGAAGCCTAGAACCAATCCACCCCTCATTTCCGTTACACTTATGCATTTAATTGAATGCGAATGTATCATAACGATAAATTGTGTATTTCAATTAAACATATGAGAAGTACTAGTTATGAAGTATATGATAGAAACAATAAATTTTTTCAGCGAATAAAGAAACTAAATTTAATCATTTTTAATAAATATTTTATTAAAACAATAAATCTGTTATTCATTTCATTACAGCTTTGCTTAAAGCATTAAATATAAATCAAATAATTATAGCTTAATTTCAATGAAATAATTTCTCCGAAAAAAGAAATCTTATATTGAAGATATTTTTTAGATTCAAGTAATCCGATATTTATAATGTGATTAATGAAATTAATTCAACGAATAAAAAACGAATAGCGTCTATCATATATTTATTTGTTATCGCCAAATACTGGATTGATCAAATATTGTAACAGATTCACAAACGTATTTCATTGAATCAATGGTAATACTTTTGTTTCGAAAATAATAAAAAATCCGATTCTTTGAATTTAATAATTTTCTTCTCAATATACATAATACTACTTTTTTACCTCTAAACCACGCGAATTTGGTAGAAACGCATCTGTAGCATAAATGGGGGTATTATTGTACTTAACTATCACTGGCCACGCGAATATTTGACCACTACCTATCTTAGAAAGTCTGCTGATATATTACCTTATTATTGACAATAAAAACTAGCATCTTTTAATTTAAACAAAATTTTTTGCGAGACATTTAAAAAGAGATTTGTATAAGTGAGAAGCGCGAAAAATTAATAGTTTTTAAAATAAACGTGTTCGAAGCAAAGGTAATTTCGTGAGCAATAAAAATTATAAGAAAATAATAGATTCTGTCGTAGTTCAATAGGAAACATCTTATAATAACGGGCTTCCTACAACTTCAAATTTGATTTGCTCGAAACTTTATTTTTTACATTTTAATTCGCTAAAATGAAAATTGGACACCAAATTTATGATTGATTTGTCTCCATTTTTTAATGAATATTTTGAAATGTATAATGGAAAAATTATATAGGCGAATTTCTTATTTCTTATTTTTAACAATTATTGTAATTAAATAACTATTATCAAAATTTAAAAAAACTAACCTTTCTTTTTAATCAAATTAGTAACAAAATTTTAACTCAAAAAAACGAAAATTGATATGAAAAGGATAAATATTTTTGGTGGGCAATTCAACAATAGAAAACGGAACTAGTGAGACAGAGAATTTATTTAAAAGGGAAAAACGAGGATCTTCAAGATAGATAAGAAAAATACAAATTATTGTGTCAATTAAATTAAGTAAAGAATATTCTAGAGAATGACATTGCAAAATGAAACGCAGTTTAAACTCCCCAGCCGCAGGCAACATCGAAATCCAGTTTCATATGTGTTTACCTACCACCTTATATCTTATTACGATTCTAAATAGCAAATATAAAATTTACCCGCCTTTTTGAACAGAAAAATAAAATATTGCCCGCGATTAAAAGATTAATTACCATTATTTTAATCAGAACAAATAATTTGTGTGAGAAAACATTTAATTTTAATAATTCACGAAAAATTAATATGGGAATTTGTGTTTAAATAATCAAGAAACGTTGATCCTGATTGTAACAATTCAGCATTTCGCGAATAATTTTACAATAAAAGTCCTTTCAAGAATTTTTCAAAGGAGCTATAATTCTAATTAACCCTTTGAAGCAAACATTTTTAAAATGATCGGATTTTTAAGAAATTTGGTGTAACACCGGTTTTTGGGGTCGCTGATTATGAATCCGTTAACAGATTTTTAAAAGTCAAATGGCGGCCTCCTAAATTTCAAAAGTATAGAATCTATACCACGGATTCGTAATCAGCGAGCCCGAGAAACGTCGGATATATATTTTCATGGGATTTGCATGAATTTCCGATTTTGAGTCCGTCATATTGGATCCGCCATTTTGAATTCCTGAATTTTTAATTGATATTCGTAATCAGCGACCCCAAAAACTTCTAAGGACCAAAACTCGAGCAAATATTCATAATTGCCTCGTAAAAAACAAATTTTTGTGGAATAGTTTATTCATAACTTTATGTTAATCAACAATAAGACTGGTTGCAATTTTTTCTGGACTCGTTGATGTGTTAGGGAGCTTGTAAGACCAAAACTTGCATTCTTTATGGTCAAATAATAATTTTCAAAAGCTGAAAACGATGGGGGGAAGGGGCGTCAAAAATTGACCCACTATGCTTCAAAGGACTCATGAATTACCAATATATTAATTGTACTACTACAGTAAAGAAATTAAAATTATTCAATTGATGCTTCACAAAATACACATTGTTTTCCTAGAAAATAGCATACACTGATTACTATAAAATAGACAAACCAATCAAACTATGAAGAAACTTAGAAGGTCAAAGAACAATGGTTATGTTTTAATAAACATGCAATCTATGATAATACCACTCATAATAAGATAAGAGTGCAAAATAAAATACTACTATGTGGAAAAATAAGTATAATATTTTTTTACAAATGAACTACGCATAGCAAAAATAAATTATAAAATTTAAGAGAATTGACTCGGTCTGATGGAAAGATCCATTTTAAAAACATAAAATGTTGAAGACAATATAGGATGTGTAATCATGTTTTAGATATATAATGCATGCTCTAACAATAAAAATATCAAACATTTGGAAACGAATTAAGACTTGCAATTATAACATAATCTAGAAAAATATATTTATATTCTATGCATTGTTGATGAAAACTATTTAGAACTTAAAGATTATAAGCAACATTCTGGCAAACAGACCACTAAACAAAAAAATAACTTGATCTTTGTAACATCAATTAAAAAGTACTTATATTGCTAAAGAGCACTGACAAGTAAAGAGGACCCTATTTTTATATTATTTGCCAATCCGATTCATTATCAGACACATTATCGCAATACTGCTATAAACTTTTGACCCCCCCTAGCGCGATATTAGACGTTTTTTACTCATTATATGCATTTTATGAGATTCCATATCCATTGCTCCATTGCTATAATTTCACAATTAGTTTCATCATCAAAAGATGTTGACATCAAAATTATTACACCAATCTTATAACTTACGCAGACCCAGTAGACAAAATGCACAAATATTTGTAATCATATATCACAATCATTTTCTATTGATCTCATTCATTATAGCATAAGAGATTATTTTCAAATTAAATTATTAATTAACATAATAACATATTATGCATGAATGGAGTATGGAAATATTTAAGTTGATTTCCCTTTTACATTATATGTGCATAATAAACTTGTATAAAAATAAAAGTATATTATAATTTCCTTCGTAAGCTGTTTATGATCGTAAAATTTTTATGAATATAAATATGATGCATACATATGAAAATCATTTTCTCAGATCAAAAATGCTTGTAAAACAAACATTATTAAACTTACACGACATACAGAAAGTTATAGACACAAATAGTTGGAAAAGGGATTATATTCAATTTGATGTTGGTGTTGATTAAATGTTGATCGATATTCTAAATAAATAACCCAAGACTAACTTTAATAAAAGATAACTTGTTAAAATTTAAAACAACAGCCAAGCACAAAATACACATCAGCACATAATACGTTAGAATTTCATTCCTCTTTTGCAATATCAGCGAAGCTATGCATTCTTCATCCTCAAAGAAACGGTGCTAATAACAGCGTAATAATTTTAAAAAAAAAACAGAGAGAGAGAAGTTGGATAATGTATTAAAAATATTTCATGCAGACATAGAAAAATCACATCACGTCATTAGAAATACCTTTGACACTTAGGTCTGCGTGTGTCGATAGGAAAAATCCGGCGTCAGTCGTCAATATTTCTTGACAGGACTGTACTTACTATACTACTTTCATGAATCTTCACTGTGATCATATACATATTGTATGGAAATTTCTGACTGATTCTTGTGCAAAAGTCGTCCGTCCGATACTTTCATAACTTCGAAAAACTCTTCATTTCCATGAAATGAAATCAAAAATATTCCTCGTATTCTCAAACTATAATTCATGCTTACCACGTGCTTCGAAGTTCTGGGTCAGTTTAATGTCACTTCCTCTTTCTTTAACACTGAAAGACCCTTTGAGATATATACGTTATAAACGTATGTTCACCGGTCGCGTGCCGGAACGCGAATGACCGCATTGACCAATGGAAAGTCGCTTTTGACTAGTGGAGCTGTCGCTTTCCACATGTACCATACTATTTCTTCTGATATATTTCACCCCGAAAAAAGTATTTTTTAGTGCCACATCAAATCTTATGCAGTACGTAGTTATATATTTTTATATTTCCACAACAGCTCATATTTTGTATGATAGCAAAAAGGTTAAGGTAATTGTGGAAAATAACTTTCGATTAAAGTTATAAAGTATACATACATTAAGGATTTATTTAAACGTGTTTATAACGACGTCATTTTAACAATTATATTTGAAACATTTGTTTATGAATTATTTCATGTGAATATATTTAAAATATGTAACACATATATTTTTTCAGTTGAAACGCACCACCAGAACATGGTTCTACCATAGAAGTCAAATGGACAGGCTAACTTCAGGTGGTGCGTTTCTACTGAATAACCCTGTATGTCCATATAAAGATATTAAGACCTATATAAACAAGGTCAACAACAAACAAGTACTAGTAAATACATTATCCCATAGTTGTTATGTGACTATTCAAGGCTTATGTAAATATAATTTGTTTAATTTCTATATCGGCTCGTAGTATATGTTTTTATATTATCATGTTTTTCATCCAACAGTAAGATTTGGATTAAAATATCGCGATGGTTTGGAAGAAACGTTGAGTTGCAAAAAAATCGTTAAATACTATAGCTGTAGAGGTGAACAGTATTTATGGATATTTGAAAGTACTACAAGGTTCTTTGAATCAGTTATGTAAATTCTGTATAACATACTCTACTATCTGAGAAGCATAAATGCTCAAAAAAAATATGTAGGACAAATTTTAAGAGTATTGGCTAATGTTACATTTTAAAGATGACTAAAAATCAAATGTTTTAAATTAAATTTCGTCTATGTAATACCTTTTTAGAATGGCAAAAAAGTTATCAAAAGATTTACAAATAATTATCCTTTTGGATATGCAGAAAGCTATTTGGCGGGAGGAGGGGGGGGGGGGGCATTAGGTATTAATTTTTAGAATACAAAAGATGAGCAACCATGAGCAATGTTTTTCGGATATCTTTAAGACATCAATAATTTAACTTCGTGCCACCTGGGTAACGCTCGACTGCATATTGCATCCTACTTGCCTCCCTTAGATTAGACTATATATACATATCTAAGTATTTTCATCTTGCTTATTACGTCGTCTATTTAGTACTAAGTCATTTAATTGTACCTTGAATGTCGTTATAAGCGGACTCCACTGCATTTGAAAATTCTTCACATTTCGAAATTACAGAAAATATACTAGAAACGTTAATAAATATATGCAGCGCGAAATTAGCATATGCTCGCACTGCAACTGCAATTAATGTCAATTCTGTTACATTTAACGAATTGTGAATTGAGCCGTCGAAAGTGCGCCCGCTAAGTGGCAAAGCGGGAAACAATCAACTGCAACTAAAATGTAAGCAAATGTAACTCAAATTTGTATACCAGAGCAGTGGCGGCTCTCGTATAGGCACTGTGGTATTGTAACACCCCCTAGATCAAGCTTGAACTGTAACAATTTAGTAAATAAAAATATTCAATTTTGTGTTTTTAGGATTTTATCAAGTTTCTGAAAAAATGTTCTTTTTATAAATGTTTGTATCCTTTTACACAATTTTAAAACAAAGGCCTAAACATTTTAGGGACCAGCACCCCACTAATTTTAGCTATGAGCCGCCACTGTATCAGAGTGATACTTTCGATGAGAAGTAAGTTTTATACCTTATCACCCGATTTAAAATGTAAGAGAGAACAGCTTTTAACATATTTTATAAGCACAGATAAATATTTTTAATGTGCTTGTTAAAATCCTTGATTTCGTATCTTTAAAAATGTAGAATTTCGTTGATATTATTTCGTTACACGATAAAAGAGTAAGGAATGTGCGCAGTCAAAACTTATCAAATTCAGAACCTCGGAATCAGAATAATTTACAACGATTATAGATTCTGCAACGAGCAAGACAACAGTAACTATTCCTTCCATCTTTCTTGCTGACCAGCAACTATAGTCAATCCATACGTTCAAATTGTTTTTGGACAGATCTAAAACTATGCATCTTTTTGCACTATGCAGGTTTAAAATAGAGTTAACCAATAAAGTTAGTTTATTCCGCTCAAATCTTGTTTTTCATTGATTAACTCAATTTCAACCCTACAAAGTGGAAACATATGCAATAAGATCTCTAGCAAATGACACCTTCCTTCCTTTCTTTGGGCATGTTCCGAAATTCACTGCCAGTACTGCAACTCGTGCTGTTTCCGTATTCGTCTATAGGTATCTGAAACAGACACAATTACTTTTGCAGTACTATCCGTAAATTTGGAAATACACTTCTTAACAGCTTTGTCTCTCAGGCGAACATGTGCCATAGTAAAACATATGTGGCTCTGCATAAAATTTTGATCATAGATTATATATGTGCATGGTTTTGCGCTCATATATATGTTATTTTTTTATTTCTCATATAATGTTCACATTGTCGTGAAGTGTTCAAATTTTAAGAGAGTTTTCTATGATGCCATTTTGATTATTTCGTAAATAATAATCTCGGCCACTTGTTACAGTCCAGCATAAGAGATGCGTTCTGAAATTAAATATCAGGAATCCTATTACCAAATCATGCTATAAATTTATAACACGCTTCTATTACCATAACACAGTTGCACCGATGGTCCTTGAAAATCTTTCCCGACAGATTATTGGCTGGTACTAACAGAAAGTTTTCAAAATGACCAATGGTGGTACAACCATGCTATAATTCTAGCGCGCTATATACTTTATAGCACGATGCAGGAATAGGATTACAGAACAGCGATAACAGTTACATTTCTCTTAGATGCATATAGAGAAATGAAAACACGACGTTGTTTGAAATGATTTCGGAATCTAGCTTTAAAATATTATTATGAATGACGATTTGGATATACTCTGAGTATATCCTAAAATCGATCAAACGTCTGAAATTATTCCGTGTTCAGAATGCCATTATTAATACTGTAGATTGCCGAGCACGGCACCTTCCCCGCCGGGTTTGCTCGACAAACCATATCACTGGCTTAATTTTCATCGTGCAAAGTTCAAACAGAGTTAACCAATCACGTATAAGAGTCGAATGGATTTGACCAATGAGGCTACAAAATTCTGTTTAAGCTCTTCACGATGGAAACTAAGTCTGTCATAAATACTGAATATGTATACGATGAGTCCGTGTGAGTAGGTTTTCTTCCTCGCTTCCCATTGCTATCTCGCACCAGCAAGCTGGTGGTGGGGATTCCCGCGCACAGTCAATTCTCCGATTTCTCGATCCTGACTACCGGCCGTGCTCGAGAATCTACTGTATAAGTATCATATTCCCAGAATGTTCTAAATCGAACAGAGAAAATAATGCTCTGAAAAAGAACGTGTATTACAATGCTTGCCAAGAAAAGCTAAGGAAAAAGACAGCTACGGAAAAAAGATGCGAAGCTTTGCAGCACCTAGTTAAGTGACAATTCATCATAAAATAATCGAAAATAAAGATATTGCAGCATTCTAATAATAATAAAAAATATACGATTTCACACCTATAAATTAATTATATTTCATTATTGATTAATTCGAAAAATATCATAGCAGTAATGGGGTTGGATTAGATTTCTTCGTTCAAATAGTCATTTTGACGATGTCGCCATATGCGATTGGATTCATTACTTATGTAAATCAGATATCAGAACAAAATATTCTTCAGGGAATACTTTAGGATACTGGTTATATACATATACATCTAATACCTAAGTATATAAATTATTTATTGAAAGCGCGGTCGTCGCTATTTTTCCATAAGAGACCACGTTAAAACTCTTGACTTTTAACATCATTTATTTCTTGTGAAGTTCCGATAACCTCACCTGTGTTTTCTTATACATGCCCCTTATTGCTGTATATTCAACTTAGATCATATTTAGGTATCCATTTAGCACTTATTCTCATAAAAGAACTACCTTAAATCAGTAGAATTGGCAAATATTTCGATTTAACATTAGTTAGACTAAAAGAATCTAGTACTGTTCCCTTGGAGGTTTTACGTGGTTACGTTGTTTTGTATGTGAAGAGCTGTAGAGAATGTAAGCCAACGACTGTTCTTCTATTAGTTACGACTCTGAAAGCATCTGGTTAACTTATGCTAACATTTGTAGTTTATTCACATTCACTTTATTGGCGGGGATTGGTTTAGTTAGTAAACATCGTTGACAAAGACAGTTACCAATCACTGTGATGGGTTAGGATAGCTTAGAGTAGTTAATGTCATAATGGTTTAGGTAATGTTAGGATAGGTCGAATAAGCCATGGAAAAAAAAAACCATTTTTTTCAAGCATTTGATTCTGCGATTATACTAAAAATTAATTGTTTTTTTTTTAGTTTTATTATTTTATTATACTACTTTTTTCATAAAATTTGTTTTCTACATTCCCACAGGCATATTTCTTATGCAGAGGCATTGAAAGGATACTAATAAAGAGGGCCTTATGGGAGTTCGTGTCTGACGACTAGTGATCATAGGTGGGGTGACCGCTTATAAACGAAGCTTATCCTAACTGGTGCTAGCACATAAATGAAGAAGAAGAAGAAGAGGGTCGATTGTGTAACTAAAATTTAGTGAAAATACGAAAAGTGAATAGTTGTTAGCTAATCGCGTGTTAAGATCAAAAGAAGATATGCACAATGATGGGTTAACAGCTATTTAATTTTAGTATTTTCACTACATTTGAGTTATACAATTGAACTTAAAATCATAGGTGGGCACGAATGATATGCTGGACCCAGCATAGATTACGTTTACATGGCGATCTTGAACCAGTTTAGTTAATACTGCTCTAAAGGAATTGACCAATCCCAAATATTCCTTACAAGTAGAAATATTTATGATTCGTTAATTCCTTTAGATCAGTATTAATTAAACCAGTTTAAGACCGTCGTGTAAACGTAGTCATAGAAGTTCTGGAAGGGGTCGAAATGACATATAATTCATTTCAGACACAGAATACACAGAGATTAGCCTCTTTACCAATATCTCCTGTGTGACGAAGGTATATTTACAACAAATTTGCAAATGCAAACAAATGCAAAACACCTATGTTTTCAATTGACTCCGAACAAGGTTCATTAAATAAGCTTACGCAGAAAGCTCTTGTTAGACATTCTTAAATTCCTGCTGATCTTATTAGAACTTGCGTAAAAATATTCAGATAACACTATCGACATCTTACCAATTTTGTCAGATTCGTCTATACTGGAGAATCGAGAATCTAATTTTCCGAGTCTTATTTTTTATTTAATTTCATTCTATTTTTAATTACGTAAGATTAGTCCTACAAAGCTATGAAAGCCACATTAGTATCGACATCTGTTAATTTTATATTATTACACTCCGTAATAAAGCGACGATCTTTTACGAGGTCATCACATTCACATTTTTGCACCTTTTGTCCCTTTTTGGAGCATGGTAGCAATTTATACTGAAACTAGGTTTGTTGTCGTTACCTACACTTTCTGCACTTTTCAAAAAGTGCAAATTCTTATTGGATAATATTTTTAAGTAACCAATGAAAACTTGTCCTTTAAAAATTTGCAGAAAGTGTAGGTAATGAGAACAAACCTACTGAGTTCATATTCGACAACGCACGCTTGGCTGTCCGTTTTTTTTTCATACACATTAAAGTAAATTTTGGTAAATGAATTCTCAGAATATCTTCTAAAAGACTGTAAATACTCAAACATCTAGCTGAAGAGGACCTTAGAACAATCTTGAAGTATTCTGAGGATATTCTCGCATAATTTCATTATAAATTAAGTATGTTCCAGATAATTTTTCGAGTTTCCAAATCGATCGCAAAAAATGTACAAAAAACATGACGCAAATGATAAAAATTATCCGCCATGGATAATCGATTATCAGTATTGAAATTCACAAGGGTCGTGATTTCACAATTGTTTTTTTATGTTATTTTGTTCTGTTTCACTTTCGGAATAATAATGATAAGAAATTTCAAGCCAATCCGTAAACAGAACCAAGTGGGGGCTATAGAAGAAAAGTCGAACCTTCGCAGCGTGGAGCGTTAGTTGCTTTCAAGTTGCTGATAGCACATCATGGCCGGTGAGTTTCTTATCATTCGAATAATATTATCATGCTTCATATTACACTAAATTACACGAGTCACAAGAGCCGATATCATTTTGTTTTTTGAGTTTAAAGCTTGTGTTTGTTAATAAACTCCCAAACGTTCAATTCCACTTGACTCCAGAATCTCCATACCTATGAAGTTGGTCCCGCTAGAGGTGGTAAAAACATGATGCTCGTTTATAGCCAACTTCATGCGAACTTTGCATACTTCGCGTATGTAAAATTATAAAAGCAACAAGAAACCAAGAAATTGACATTAATTAATATTCTCCTATGCTACACATATTACTCATATTCGAGCTATTTAGGAGTATTTTACCATCTGAAGGATGCTCTAGGTTACAAACAAAATAGGCAGGCTAATATTATACTTATAGTCCATTCGATAACAAAATATGAAGTTTAACGGACCCTTTATAACGAAACTCATAAAATAGCTCCTCAAATATACATTTTACTCATGGACACGATGGTATATCAAGAGACTCAGTCGAATATGTATACTAAAGTAATTGAGGTTAACCGATAGAAGATAGCAAATATACAGTACTTAAGATTGCTATGCTTAATTTTAGTATATTCAACTCAAGATCAGGGTAACATCCTTAATAGAATAATATACTTATCTTTGTCATTAGATAGCATGTAGTAGAAACTATAAAATTTTTTGTTTCATCCGTCAAAATCAGAGTCTGGGGGGTCGATTATAAACTTTAATTTTTGTGATCGTACTATCGTGTAATCGTGTACTGGAATTAAAAGAAGTGCAACTATTCGTTAACACCTACTCACTTTTCCTAGTCACAAGTTCGATGCTTTCTTTTTTGACAGATCGAAAACAATGAAGTCTCTAGCAAGGCACACGTATTAATGCATAGAATATTTTTTTATCCTACACTTATATGCATAGTTTTGCACTAAATATATTTTATTTTTATATTTTAGTATACATGTATCACGTATTATTAAAAAAAAATACGTGCAATTTACTAAGTCTCCCTTCTTTATATAACATCAACTGGTACATTCACGTTACATAAATGAGAATGATGTTTTAATTAACGTGTGCGTCAAATGTGATATTGTGTTTGTTGGGATTGCATTGCTTGCATTCTTAGCAAATTACATATCTCAAAAAAATACATTGAACTCGTGGACCGACTACAGGCTGATTAAATGCCATAGTGAGAAGCTTAATACACTAGCCTCTATTATCTAACCCGTAACAGTAAATGTCGGTTTCGTTGAATGACGATAATTGCATTTTATCCAATAGCAAAATTTTCTTCCTAAGATAATAGGGCTACTGATCACAGGAAGAATAAATTTATTAAATAAAATCCATTTCATTTGTTAAATTTAAATTTCTCTTATTATGATCAGCCCTCGATATTTGTACTTATAACAGATGGAATTCGAATGATACGGTGGGGGGATATGTATGTGATAACTCACTTAGATTTCTATAAGAAGACAAATAAATATTTTATACTTATAATTTTCCATTATCTAAAACATCTCTAAATATTATAACATATTTTGGCAGAATATAAACTAGGTAAACTGCTCATTGAGGGAAAGACCAAGAAGGTCTATGAGCTTGCTGATAACCCGAATCTGTGTCTTCTTCAAAGCAAGGATCGTATTACTGCTGGAGATGGTGTGAAATCTCACGAACTTGAAGGTAAAGCAGCGATTAGCACAGCTACCACTGTAAAAGTATTTCAGTTGCTTGATCAAGCTGGGATCAGGACAGCTTTTGTGAAAGCTGCTAGTGAAACAGCGCTCATATCGAAGAAATGTGCAATGGTTCCAATTGAGTGGGTTACCAGGAGATTAGCCACTGGTAGTTTCCTCAAGCGAAACCCAGGTAATACCGTTTATACTTAAATGTAATTGTATTTTTTTTTACTAATTATTGACAAAGAATATTATAATATGTAGGAGTACCAGAAGGGTTCAGATTCAACCCACCGTGTCAAGAAACTTTTTTCAAAGATGATGCTAACCACGATCCTCAGTGGTCCACGGCCCAAATTATCTCAGCAGGTTTTGTATTGAATGGCGTGGTTCTCGGCAAAGACGAAGTCGATATTATAAATCGCACAACCTTAGCTGTTTTTGAAGTCCTTGAAAGGGCTTGGGCTTCAAGAGATTGTGCTCTCATTGATATGAAGATTGAATTTGGCGTTGATACTAGTGGTGAAATTTTGGTTGCTGATATCATTGACAGTGATTCTTGGCGTCTCTGGCCATCAGGTGATAAAAGACTTATGAAGGACAAGCAGGTAAAATATTTTAGCTCTTCGAAGCACCTGTACGCTTATGTCGTAAATTTTTTTTACTTATTTTCATTTCTGTTTAACAAATTTTTGATAATGCATTTAAACGACTCTATAAAAACGATTAACTTCCTGGAAGATTAACTAATACTTTGAGGACGATATTCTAAACGCATTCTGAGAGTAAGCATCCTTATAAAGGTTCATAAAAAAGTCATGTTGTATAGAATTAACTCTTCTGGGATAACCTTTTATGAATATTTAATTATCCATTTAGAAAAATATTTAAGATACTATAGAGAATTTCACAAAAACATTTCATAATTCATTAAAAATTAAAAAATTTGTAACAAAAAAGGATGGGTAATGGTTCTCTAATGTTTTTTGACAGAATGTAAGACTGCGTATTAATTGCAAAATTGTTCTTAGTGGAGTACTAATTAGGATTGGCCGAACTAAATGCATACTTTCAAATTGAATATTTCATATTTTCTACATTACATTTAAAATAAACAAATCCAAAAACGTTTCTGTATCAATTTGTATAAAATCGATTAAAAATTATGTTAACTGGATTTATTTGGAATTTCATAATTTAAGGATTAAATTTGAGATCAATTAGTCTAAAAAGAAGCAATGTCAATTTCCAAAACAAATTTATATCTTCATCTTACGAAATGGAGTATATATACTTCAAAGTGTTAATATAAAATGAAACTTCATCACATATTGGCAGATATCCATAATATAAAACTAATTAGAATCTGTCCAGACTGGCTCCTAACGTAAAAGAAGTACCTGAAAGTCCATATGTTTTGTCATAAATAGACTATATAAATTAAATCATTTTTCTAGGTATACAGAAACCTTTCAACCGTAACTCAAGCTGACTTAGACACCGTTAAACGTAATTTTAAATGGGTGGCTGATCAGCTTGATTACTTGGTACCTCCTCCAAGTGCATTAGTCGTAATTCTTATGGGTTCACCTTCCGATGAAGAGCACTGTAAAAAGATTGCCAAACACGCAACTGCTCTTGGTTTAAGAGTTCAGTTGCGAGTGAGTAGTGCTCACAAGGCTACTGAAGAAACTTTACATATTCTTGCTGAATATGAAGGCAGTGGAGAGAAGGTAGTTATTGCATTTGATTCGTATAATAATATTCATAATTGAATGACAGACTTACACAACATTATTATCAATGCGCATTTTGACCCAAGTGAGGATAATGTAATCAAAAACTGAGTTTACGGAGAAAAAAATATTCAAGGGAAAATAAGTGATTATTTCTCGTGTTATCGCGACTTGTTCTTGTTTTGTCTAGGTAGTACTCATTGCAGTGGCAGGGAGAAGTAATGGATTAGGTCCAGTGCTCTCTGGCAATACTCCATTCCCTGTGATCAACTGTCCTCCAACAAAGCCGGACAACGTTGCACTCGACATATGGTCATCACTCAATGTTCCTTCTGGTAAGTCTTCTACCTAAAACGTTTGCCTTCAGCGTATATTATGTGAATATAATGAAACTAATCTTCATAGGACTTGGATGTACGACTGTGCTCTATCCGGAAAGCGCAGCAATTGCAGCAGCACAAATTCATGCTCTCCACGATCATTTGGTCTGGTCTCGACTTCGAGTCAAACAACTCACCAACTTTATCACGTTAAAGAAAGCCGACATCACGCTAAGGAATCTCACTCTGTAAATCTAAAAATAGATTGTATTTTTTGATAGTTTTATATTATTTCAAATGTGAACCTCAGTCTTGTTCTCATTTTTCATGTACTTTTGTTATGAAAAAGGTACCGCAGTTTCTAAACAAACATCAAACTATTGATTCTAATTTTAACTTAAACATTCGTAGACAAAAATTGTCAACATTTGAACAGAAAACTGAACGAGTTACTGAGTATTCATTGCAGATTTTTGTCATTTACATAACATTATCTTATTTTTGTTAGTAATATCCAGCTGAAGCGTATTTTGATTATTCTCAATTTATGAATTATTTCTACAGTTATATTTATCACAAATGTTCATGATTGCATTGTTTGTCTATGCTGTATTATTATTTCTTCTTGTGATCCTGTACTGGTTGCAAGTATACAACGTTCATGTATTACCATTAAAACAAGTTTATGAATAGTCTCTTTTGATGTAAATTTTATAGCAGGTTCCCAGTACTATTTATATATGTCTGTACATCAATCTCAAATAAATTAGATATCAACTTGAAATATATTTTTCTGAGTTCTGCAATTGATTTTATCAGTATTCTTAGCGCTAAAACTTTTTTATTTACAGTAAGTAGTAAACATAAATTTCTAGCTATAAGGCAATATTTTTATACAACTACGTATGTACAAATATATTTACATTATCATTATGGCCTGGTGCTTTTAGCAAGTTCTTCGATATCGTCAATCTCTTTTGGACACTTTCTCGTCAATATAAGTGGACCTTCATTTCTGATAAGAACATCATCTTCAATTCGAACTCCTAAGCCATAAAATTCTGATGTAGCAAATTTGTTTCTTTGATTTACATATATACCTGTCAAATATAATGTTATTAAATAAGTTAACAGTACATTAAAAAATCTTTTATTAAAATATTCTACCTGGTTCCACGGTTATTATCATTCCAGGTTTTACTTTGACACTTCGTGGTATCTTTCCTGTATCATGCACATCCATTCCCAGATAATGGCTCACATGGTGTGGACAATAAGAGTATGCAGCAGCTAATAATTTGTCATCACTAAAACTTTTTGGTATAAGATTGATCTGTTGCAGCCTTCTTCCAAGTAATATACACATTTCATGAAATATTTGGTCTAAACTCGGCATATCCTTCAATCTCTGAATCAAGATTTTTTGAACATCAAGCACTATATCGTACAATACACGTTGTTGAGGAGAAAAGGTGCCGTTTACAGGCCACGTCCTTGTGATGTCCGATGAATACCCATGATATTCGCAACCTAAAATATAGTTTCAATAAGTGAATTGGAAAATTTGGAACGTGCCATTCTTGTACACTAACCTGCGTCCATGAGGACCATATCACCATCTTGAACAATTTGATTGTTTGTAATGTAATGAATAATATTGGCATTATTACCACCAGCGACAACCGGGGGATAGGCCAAAAACTCAGCACCATTCATACGACATTCATAATCTACAGTCGCAAAAAGTTGATGTTCATCTATTCCTGGCTTTGATATTTCAATAGTCTTAACTATTGCTTTAGAAGCAATATCACAACTTTTCTGCATTAGTTTGATCTCTGCTTGTGACTTTATTAATCTTATTTCATGAAATATTGCTTTTGGAGATACGAAAGCATGTACATTACATATTTTCACAACTTCACATAATTGTTTATGTAGCTCGAGTTGCACTGGATTAACTTCATCATACCAAAGAACACAGCTTTTATTTTCGTTAATTAGAGAAATGAAAAATCTTTCGAATTCTGAAAGTGGTAGTGCCTGATCAACACCAAATAAAGAAGGTGCTGCTTCTGTACCTGTTCTTGGGCCATCCCATAATTCTGAATGTTCATCTTTTTTCTGTACAAAAAGAGTTGATGTAAAATTCTCCTTATTTATTGTAATAATCAAGGCAGAATCTGCTTCTTGACAACCAGTAAAGTATAAGAAATCTGTATTCTGCCGAAACACGTATGGTATCTTTTCAGACATATAAACTTTTGATGCTGATGGTATGATTATAATTTGTGTTCGACTCAGTTTGTTTCCTGTATGCATGTGTGAGAGAATCCTTTGTACTAATTTGTTACGTCTGCTTCTAAATTCTTCTAAATTAATGCCTGGCACAACTTCTCCTTCCTTCAACAGGTGAGGGTGTGTTATATGTGTAGGTTGGCCAAATGTACATAGATTATATCTTTTTTGCGCTTGATGAATCACAGTGCTCTGGGAAACCTTTGTCGAGCATTTTGCAATCAGTTGAGTGCCTAATGTATGATTAAACACAAAATATATAAGAAGTAATTAAAAATGGTTTAATTGTAATTCATTGTGTTTTTCTTTTACCAACACACTACACACGCTTACGCACGTTAATATTTCATATAAATGGCTACAGTGTTTCTGATTCTAGACTTTAAGCAACTAAATCAAATACGAATGTGTCAGTAAAGTAAAAACACACACTGCTATTAATACAATAGAAATTTAACCTATAAACTATATATTTAGGAACCCGCCGCATCTAAAATTTCAAGAAACGAAGTACATCACGAAAAGAATAAGGAATATATTTGAATATGATAAATCCATATTTGAAAATAATTGAAATCAGAATAATCACGCATTATTTATACTAGCTCTTAATATAACCTAATCTTTTTTTTAATTATACAAATAAAGGATATTTAATACACAGAAATATCTCACCTAATTTATTAACAGAATTTCTTGTTAAATATTTCATAATGCGTAACATTTTTAAAAAAATATTTAATATTCTGATTTACAAAGACGAAAAGTTATCATTTCAGGAATAGAGTTTCACTATCCAAACTGCGCGCATATTACCTCTGTGAAATGAGCCGGACAATTTCACTTTTTAACTTTTAACGCATTTAACACAGTGTAGGAGTACTGTTTAGAACCAAGCTCGAAGTCTACAGCGCCTCTGGTGCGCCTCTGGTTTACATAGTTTAAGAGAGAATATTTGAGCGCCAATTGAGGGGAGTTGTTCTTGGTCCGTGTAAGTAAGAATAAATAAAGAAAAGATAAAAATTGGAGACCTGGTGTTCCTACAAAGTCGATTTCAATCACCTAATGCGTATCCTGGATTGCCGTGAATATACATTTTGGTCCTTCGAGCCGGATTTATGGAGAAATAGACAGAGGATTTACGAAGATATAGAGAAAGGATTGGATGGTGAGAGTTGGCACGTTGTTGGAACAAAGACATTATTCACGCAAAGGCTGCAGCGATGGAGACCGCGCAGAATACAAAGAAAATTCTGAAAAGACAGAATCAAATAATTAGAGAGGTGACGCGGAGCGTCAAGAAGTACAAATCTGATACTGTTTCAGTGCAAACAGGTAGGTACTATCAGGCACGGATAAAGATATTGCAGGATTTGTGGATGGAATTTAAGTCCAATCATACAATACTTCTTGGGGAAGAAGAAGTTGGACACGACAGTGTAGTAGAATATTTAGAATCTGATGAATATTACAATTTGGAAGAGTTGTACTTGACAATGGTAAGTGAGATAGAGGAACAACTTGAACAGCTTACGCAGCTAACTTCAACAGTTATACATGGCAAAGATGAGAGATCAGTGGCACCTCCTGAGACGGTGATGTCTGAGAGTGATTTTGAGAAGGATATAGATCAAGAGCCGGTGATTCCGTTATCAGGTTCTTTTGAGCCACTACAGGACCCAATTCATTGTGTAACAAATATGACCAGAAGAGAGTTATCAAATGTTAGGTTACCAAAAGTGTCAATGCCAAGTTTCAATGGAGAATACCAGAATTGGATGACCTTTAGAGATTTATATGAGGATATGATACATACCAATGTTAATTTATCAACTATACAGAAATTTCATTACCTAAGAACGAGTCTCACAGGTAAGGCTGCAAAACTAATTCAGAGATATCCATTAACCGTTGATAACTATGATGTTGCTTGGAATGAACGAAAAAGAAGGTATAATAACACTAAAACATTAGTGGACAATCAGTTGGAGACTATTTTTTCCTTACCTCAGTTACCTCATGAAAACGCATCAGATATTAGTGATCTGATTGATACATTTAATCATAGTTTAGAAACATTACGTCAGCTCATTGATGGAGTTTCAATAGAACATCCTGTATTTGTATTTTGGATCAAGAGGTATTTACCCAAGGAAACACGTAAGTTATGGGAAGACAAAACGAGTGCTCAACTACATTACCCAGGGTGGTCAGAGTTGCAGTCATTTTTGGAAAACCGCTTCAGGGCTCTAGAAGCATTAGAGTCTAGTAAAGGCAAGACAGATAAATTTGAGAACTCAAAGGGTTCACAGATTTCAAACGGAGGTAAGCCCAAGCAATCTAACCATGTGTCGCACGTTTTCGCTTGCTTGTTGTGTCCTGAGACACATCCAATATGGAAATGCTCTAAGTTCTTGAATTCATCTATCATGTCCAAGAAATCTATAATTAAAGAGAAAGGTTTATGCTGGAACTGCTTGAGTCCAGGGCATATCGTTTCGAAATGTTCAAGCAATATGAGGTGTAAAATGTGCAATCAACATCATCATTCGCTATTGCATGAGTCAACATATAAAAATAATCAAAATAAAGATCAATTACAGATAAAGAGTGAGTCTAACCAGACAGCTCAAACTGATACCAAGCAGAATGAGAAGGGGCAAACAACGCTTGTTACAGCGGGGACAGTATCTGCACGAGTTAAAACTGTATTACTACCTACCGCCTTAGTCAATGTTGTAGGTATGGATGGAGTGGAACTCACATGCAGAGCTTTAATCGACCAGGGTTCGCAGACATCTTTTATAACGGACCACATAGCGCAGCAGTTGCAGCTAAGAAGAAGCCGTTCAGAAGTGGAATATGTTGGTGTAGGAACATCGGAAGTTAAGCGATCCAAATACCAAGTGGGCCTAAAGATTAGAGCAAAGGATCAATATATAGATGTAACCGCTCAAGTTCTGAAGTCTTTGACGGGTCTATTGCCCGGACGATATGTTAACATACAATGCATGGAGCATTTGCAAGGCATTGAATTGGCCGATCCGCATTGCTTTGAGCCAGGAAAGATTGATTTGCTGTTGGGAGCCGATATACATGCATTCATCATTCTGGAAGGTCTGAAAACGGGACCGAAAGGTAGCCCAATTGCTCAGAACACATTGTTTGCATGGATTCTATCTGGAGAAGTCACACAAGTATCGCATTTTGGAGTGGGAAACAACGAGCCAGTTGCTTCTACGAACCATATCACAGTAGCGTTCGCTCAGACGGATCATGACTATGATTTACAAAAGTTTTGGGAACTAGAAGAGGTACCAAAGTCTAAGCCATGGACGGAGGAAGATAGGCGTTGTGAAGTTTTGTTCGAAGAGACAACCACGCAAACAGCAGATGGAAGATATGAGGTGCAGTTGCCTTGGAAACAGACGCAGTGTCTTTCTTTGGGATCTGGAAAGGAAACAGCTTTCAGACGGTTGTTACAGTTAGAGAAAATATTGTGTCGAGATCATAAATTAAAGGCCAAGTACGTGGAGAGCATGCAGAATTACATAGACGAAGGGCATGTTGAACAGGTGGATGTTCAGTCATCGACGGCAGACACTATAATTACTTATTTACCACACCAACCGGTGAAGAAGATAGTGGATGGACAGCTGAAAATTAGGATTGTTTTCGACGCATCACAGAAGTCGGAAACGGGTGTGTGATTGAATGATGTGCTGCTAACAGGACCGTCACTACAAATTAGTATTCCTCGAGTAATTATGCGATGGAGAGTGTACCAGTGGGTATTTGCAGCAGATATACAAGGAATGTATCGTCAAATACTCGTAGCACCCAAGGACCGGAACTGTCTACGTTTTCTGTGGCGCAGCGACTCGGCAGAGGAAGTACAGGAGTGGCGTTTGACCCGCGTAGTATTTGGGATGGACCCAGCTCCTTATTTGGCGTTACGTATGATTCAGAAAGTGATTCAAGATTATGGTACGTCCTTTCCGTTAGCAGCAGAAGCTCTGTCGCGTGAAACATATGTTGACGATATTCTCACTGGAGCTGATACCCTCAATGAAGCTGTAGAGAAGAAAAAACAATTAATATCGTTATTGAAGTGTGGTCAATTTGAGTTGCATAAATGGATGGCAAATAATGAAGCTTTAGCATCAGAAGAGAACACCGAGGGACCACGATCCATACTATCACAACGAAGTTTTTATAATGAAGTTAAAACTTTGGGAGTGAATTGGAATTCAGCAGAAGATAGCTTCAAGTATTGCATTGATTTAGCGCCAAGAGAGAAATGCACAAAGAGAACGTTGTTATCAGATTTATTCAAGATACATGATCCGCTAGGCTGGATCGGCCCTGTGATTGTATACGCAAAGATTATTCTTCAGGAAATTTGGTTACGCAACATCACGTGGGATGAAACTCTACCCGCTGACCTGGAAAAGAGATGGACACGATTCCGACGATCATTACCCACATTGGATACGTTACGCATTTCGCGTTGGATAGGAATAACATCCAGACAACCTATCTACATACATGGGTTTTGCGATGCATCTTTAGCAGCATACGGAGCGGTGATATACATTAGAACATCACCTAGTGGAAAATCGGGTGAATCGGCATTGTTGATAGCTAAGTCGAAAGTAGCGCCCATAAAGGCTGTTACTTTGCCGCGTCTTGAGTTATGCGGAGCAGTACTTCTTGCAAAATTGTTATGCTATGTCAAGGAAACATTTACGGATACTGTGATAGAAGCAGCGTGGACTGATTCGACAATAGTTTTGGCTTGGATTCGAAGTCGACCAAGGTCGTGGAAGACATTCGTGGCAAACAGGGTGAGTGAGATACATGATCGTGTGGGGCCTCACGTGTGGAAACATGTACCGACAAAGTCCAATCCTGCAGACTGTCTTTCTCGTGGTCTTGAACCTCCTGATATCATTGACCATAAGTTATGGTGGATGGGACCAGATTGGTTAAGATTTCCATCTTCGGAATGGCCACATCAGGATAACATTGATGAGGTGCATCTGGAAGAGAGAAGTGTTCAAGCAACGAATAATATTGTTACTCAAGATCAAGAAAACGAGTTGGAGCTGCGATACTCTTCATTGACACGGCTACTGCGAATTACGGCATATTGCCTAAGATTTATTAGAAGTATAAAGGTTGGATTTCCTCAACCCGAAGTAACGAAAGAACTGCACGTCAAGGAGATTCAAGAAGCTTTGAAGACATGGATTAAGGTTATTCAAGAGAGAATTTTCGGTGGAGAAATCATGCATCGAATTAGGGAAACCAATACCGCCAAGAAGCAACATAATTAGCCTGAACCCCTTCTTGGATGAAGACGGTTTACTAAGAGTAGGAGGTAGATTGAGGAATTCAATGTTACCAACGCAGCAGAGGCACCCAATAGTTTTGCCACGAAGCGGGCATATCATCACTTTAATGATTAGAGAGACGCATGAACATACCCTACATGGTGGTGGTACACTCATGTTGAGCATCTTAAGAAGGAGATATTGGATCTTGCGAGCACGCAACGCTGTGAGAAGCTGTGTTCGGCAGTGCGTTGTATGTAGGAGATACCAACACCCTGAAGCAACACAATTGATAGGAGACTTACCTGCTGCAAGAGTTCAAAGTTCACGTCCATTCACACATACAGGTGTGGATTATTGTGGACCATTTGATATTACCCTACGAAAAAAGAATCGGCACATAAAAAAAGCGTACGTTGCAATATTCGTTTGCTTTGCGACCAAAGCTGTGCATTTAGAAGTAGTCATGGATCTGTCATCAGAGGCGTTTATTGGAGCGTTCCAGCGTTTTCACAGCACGACGAGGACTATGTACAGATCTATATAGTGATCGTGGGACAAACTTCGTAGGAGCAGATCAGCAGTTACAGTATGAACATAAAATTTTCTGCAAACAGATTCAGCCAGCATTGACCAAAGAGCTCATGGCAAGATGAGTTACTTGGCATTTCAATCCGCCATTGGCCCCCCACTTTGGTGGTCTATGGGAAGCAGGAGTCAAATCATTTAAATATCATCTACGCAGAGTAATGGGAAGAGCGCTGCTCAGCATTGATGAGTTCCAAACTGCTGTAACACAGATAGAGGGATGTTTGAATTCTAGGCCTCTGACACCAATGTCTGACAATCCGGAGGACGTTGATGCCCTGACTCCTGGACATTTCATTATGGCAGGACCTCCATTAGTGCATCCGGAACCAACCCTACTACACCTAGCACCAGGAAGATTGGCTCGTTGGCAGCTGGTACAGCGCTTGGTTCAAGGCTTTTGGAGAAGATGGTCATCAGAGTATCTAAGTGGCTTACAACAGAGACAAAAGTG